>WUQG02001338.1:0-12340 GCA_011317285.2 Androctonus mauritanicus | reverse complement strand
TGCCTAAATGTTTATTAAACTAACAACAATAATATTGAAAAACATAACAGAATCGGTTATTTATCTGATTTGTTGTTTAGAATATTATACTAATCATGGATATTATTCTTATTTTCGAGTTTCTGTCATATGTGGGAGAGAAAATATCTCTGATGTTATTGATTTGGTTCTACTTGACTGAGAATTTGATCTTGCAGATTGTTTATTTAGTTAGTTATATGTGATTAACAACTGCTGATTTTAAGAGCAATGTTTAGATTCATTAATCTAGTATTGATAATAATGGCTTTATTTCGCAAAATAAATTTGATTATAAAAAATTATCTTAATATGGTGTAAAAGTAGAAGCTACTTAAATTTATTTCTCTTATTTAATTCTTCTATTTTTAAATTTTAACGAGATTTTCAAAAAGGAAAATTATATTATTTACATATGATTAATTATCTTCATAAATTATTATTGTTATTAACTCTATATTTATTATAATTATTATTGTTTAATATTGAAAGTAATTAACATATTTGTTAATTATATTAGTTTTTATTGTTAATTATCATTATTGTTTAATTATATATTGGTAGAAGCACTGAATTTGGATTGTTTAACTGTAATTCTTTTTCAAATTGCTAAAGTTATCAATTAAATTAATTTTCACTACTGTTGTGTAATATAAGTATTTATTTAATAGTATAAAAATGATCAGATTCATTATTATAATCTTAATTAAATATCTTTTTACTCTTGAAAGTTAAAGATATCTAGAGAAGTTTTAATTTTCATGATTGTAATTATTTTGGATAGCCTAGCCTATCTAATGAAGGTGCAGATAACATTGTTGATAATAGATTAGAGGATTATCATGACATGTGTGCAGCAACGGACTTATAGCTATTAAGGCCCGGAGCAGAAGTCTCCCTGGGTCCCCATAATTGGAATGATTACCCTACAAAATGTCAAACACATATATAAAATTAACATTTATTTAATCAAAATTAAGTAGCTAAAATGATTCTAACATAAACTTTTAACCATAAACACGGCGGGTATTTATACGTAATCATCCTCATAGAACACAAAGTCCCTTTTTTATATTCCTACATATAGGTACATGTACTTAAAACTTAAGGTTCTTCGGTGGTCCCCTGATCAGACGCCCTGGGCTGTCCGACCCCTCCGCCCCCTTGGTATGCTACTGCATGTGCGCTTCATTTATGCAATCAATAAGTTATAAATAAATAATAATAATTATCTATAATTATTATAAAAAATATCTCTCTTTAATTATTGAAGAAGAAATAACGATTAAGGAAAAAATATTCTTTAAATAGATTCTTTTAATTTTTAAATATTCATAAAATTTGTTTAAATTTTAAATTACAGTATATTTAAATTAAAATTACAGTATATTTAAATTAAAATTACAGTAATCAGTACTAAATTATTCTCGATTAAACAAGTTTTTATGAAAAATAATTCTTATGTTGATAAATCTTCAAAATTTAACATTCAGAGACATACAGAATTTTTGAGTCTAAAAATTATGTATTTTTGAAAAATAAAAATTTCATAATTTGATCATTTTAAAAATTTATGAAATTTCTTGATATATTTTTTCTGTAAGATAATTCCAAAAGAATAATTTTTAAGTATATCATATATATAGTACAATTAATTAACGAAATTTATGTATTTGTTATTGTATTCAGGCTAATCAAAATTATTGGCTGTTGATTGCTTATTTTGTTGTTATGTATCATGCAATAGAGTTTGAGATAAAAATGTTATTATATGCTATAAATAATTTATTATACATCAAAATATTTTTAATATCGATGGAAATTTGAACGATATCAATTTTCACGTTATTAATTGTTTTATTACGGCAAAGTTTATGGCAATATTCTTATTATTCAGAACAGCATGTTATTACTTTACTTTAAATGCATATTATATTTTAACGAATGCAAAAATAAAAATTTTTTCTTTAAATATATATCTTCAATCTGTATTACATTAAAATCCTAATTTACTTTTTTAATTTATGTTGAATTTATTTATAATTCTAATAAACTTACATATTAACTATGGAAACAAACATTCATGGACTGTACTTTAATATTTATAAGGAAATTTCCAATTTGACTTATAAATACTTATGAACGAATCATTGAATCGATTAATTCAAATCATACAGTTAATTCATTGACCATCTTAATTTACTTCACATGATTTAAAATAAGCTTAGTTAATATTGAAAATGGAAGAAAACATTTTTTATCTGGAAATTTGCAAATGAATATTACGAAAAAATTGTATTTATACTATAAGTACAATTTTTCAACTGGTTGAAAAAAATATTTACCTGCCAATTGGCTTCGATTGATGGTGACTTTTTAAAGTGTGCTGATTGTAATGAGATTATTTTGAAAACTGCTGATGTTATTAGGTGTTCTAAAAGTAGTGATCATCTTTATCATCCTTACTATGTTAATATCTTGACAAATAAGTTCCGTAAAACGCTCAAAGATGTTCTTGACGCATGGATATGTCCTAAATGTACAGAGTACCTTCTAGAGATAATGATGAATTGCCGATTCGCAATCATTGTGCTACATCTATTCTCAAATCTCCTGAAAAATGTAAATCTATAGTCGATAATAATCTCCATTGTAACGGTGAGTTAGTTGCTGATTTAATTTTTGAAACTATTAATAAGAATCTGAATACTACTATTGACTCCATCATAAATGTATATTTATGTAAATTCAATGAAGATTTATGCAAAGTACATGATGTGGTAGCCGGTTTACTTGACCAATTGTCAAAAATAGTCGATATACGAAAAGATTTTTTCTCGAATTGAAAGACTTATCAGCTAAGTATGACAATTCTTATATTCATGGTCTTAATGATATAATATCTAAAATTGAGTCAACATCTGAAAATATTCTCTCTGAATTGAAAATTATAAAATCTGACTGTGTCAATTGTTCATATGATCATAATAAGTCTGTCCCTTGTTTTAATAATGCTAATAATAATAGTGTTAATAATAATAATGAGAAGGTAGGTTCTCCTGTTAAAATTTATGACCTTGATAAAAGTGCTCGTATAAATAGTGCGAATGGTTACGAAACTGAAAATAATGTACAAAATCTATCCTATTCTGATGTTGTTCGATCAAAATGTAATGATTCGTCTCTTTCTTTTGGCACGAGACCTAACAGAAATTTGATCAATGTAGTCAATACTGATATACCGCGATTAAGAATTGTAAAAACTAAATCTACTTTTGAACGAATATTTATATCAAGATTACATCCTGATACAACGGTAGAAGATATAAATGGTTATCTATCTAGTCGCATATCATCTTTTGGAGACTACAAATGTAAGACCAGATACGACACATATTCATCTTTCTGTATTTCCGTTCATCAAAAAGAATCAATTATGCTATTAAATCGTAGTTTTTGGCCGGACAGTACCTTCGTAAGGAAACTTTATCCGTCGAATTATAGTGTTGATGCGAATGTAAATGATGTAAATGTTAATGCTGATATCTCTACCTCGCAATCTTTACAAAATGAATCAAGAAAATGTTCAGTTGATATTTCCTAGCAATTACCATCATTTAATCGTAATGTATCTGGCTTTTCATTGTATTATCAGAATGTACAATCTATCAGAAACAAATCTGATCACCTAGAAACTATTCTGTTGTTTCAATATGATGTAATATGCTTATTTAAGACATGGATTTCAGAAGATTATGAGGACATTGAAGCGGTTTTCTGTTCGTATGATTATACGGCCATCAATGCATACCGATCATCAAACAGGAGAGATGAGACCACTATTGCCTTTAGAAATGATAATTTGTCTGCTACCTCTTTGTTTATTTGAAATGATTGTATTAATATTATTGAGTTCATTAACATCAATATTGTAATTGCATGTGTTTATATATCACCCAGTCTCTCTTCGCCAGACAAATATAATATCGTTTCGACCTTAGCTAACGCCTTAATTAATATTACTGATAAGATCTGATTATTTGCGGATATTTTAATTTTAGCATTATCTCTTGGATAAACGACGAAATTAATTATTCATATCTAACATTCTATCAACATCTTTTTATAAATAATATCATCCATTTTTATAATTTACAACAAATAGTATATTTCCTTACCCGAAAACAAAATTTTCTTGATCTTGTATTTACTTCTTTATCTAAAACGTATGTTTGTTCGATTGACGGTATACCATCTGACCATTTGCCAATCCTATTTTATGCTAATATATCTAAGGGTAGTTCACATAAACTAATGTTCAGCCCATATTTCAATTGGAGATATGCAAATTGGGATTTATTAGCTTTAGACATGTAACTATATCCATGGGATTTATTATATCGATCCTCTGTCAATCTTGATGAATTTTATGACGATCTTTTTCTATATATTAATCATTCTATCAATACTCATGTTCCGTTGACTTTAGAGCTAAGTTTATACCCATTTGGATATCCAAACATACCCGATTAATCAAGAGATCTCTAAATAATTATTATCGTATATGTAAAAATTCTGGTAGTTTCACCGCCCTGTACCTTTGCAATGATCTAAATAGCAAAAAAAGTTGTTTAAAGCCATTAAACATGATAAATATAATTTTTGCACTAAGAGTATTCTTAACCATAAGAGCTCTCGTCGATTATGGTCTCTACTGAATCAACTTTCGTACAGATATAATCAGAAGACATTGAATATTGATCTAAATTTGTTCAATGAAATTTCTCATAATTTTAGAAATAAATTTGTTGACTTGGAGAAATCAAACATAAAAATCGATTTATCAAAGTATAGCAGGTTTCGGTTTAAAACAGTTGACCTTATTCATGCTCTAAAGACTCGTAATAAATTTTCAAAAGGCCCAGATGGTATCCCATTTATTTATTATCAAAAAGTTATTCCATGTGTTATTAATCATTTTGCTTTTTATTTAGTATAACGTTAGAAAAGTGCTACTGCCCTAAAATGTGGACTCACTCGTATCTTACTCCTATACCTAAAAAGTCTAAAGATCCAAGTGATGCCCTTTCATATCGATCTATCTTTAAATATGCTTAAACTAATTGAGAAAATGACACTCATATACTTAGAATTCAATGTCAAAAATGATATAAGCGCATCTCAACATTACGCATCCACATATCGATCACCACTACTAATTTAATTGAATTTACATTTGTTATTTACTCAAACTTTGAAGCATGTTTAGATACTTATACTGCGTACTTGGATTTATCATCCGCTTTCGATTGTGTCGATATTTATACTTTATATCATAGACTCACCGATCTTTACAACATCGATTCAACTTTTACTAACTGGATTACTGCATTTTTATTATCTCGTACCTATACAGTTAAGTATCACCAGTTTATATCTGAAACATTTATTCCTAATGTAAGTATTTCTCAAGGTTCCGCTCTTAGCGCTTTATTGTTTGTACTCTATATTAATCCAGTTTTTCTGTTTCTAATTCTAAAGTCATTGGATACGCTGATGATATTAAAATACTTAATCCCGTTATAAATTCATTACGTGCTGATTTTACTATAATTCAAAACTAATTTAAAAATAATAATTTAATTCTGAACATTAATAAGACCATATTTATGAAATTTTCTCTTACAAGTTAGAGACAGGTTTTACGATAATGAGACGTTCCAGTTACATAATAAAATCTTCAAAATTTCTGATTATCATTCTGATCTAGGAATTATTTTAGATTCGAAACTGTTGTATTCATATCATATTGACAGTATCAAAGCCAAAATATATAGGAAAACTGGCTTTATGTGGCGATTTTTGAGAATGATTAAAAATATTGAAGTATTGAAAATTTCATTCTGTTATTCTTTCTAACATAAACTATGGCTTACCCATCTATAGCTCTGTATCAGTTACACAGATTAATAAAATTGATAACGCAATCAACCATATTGTGATAACTTTATCCAATATTTTTCATTTTTCACAATACAGCAATGATATTATTTATGGAATAATGAAGATAAAATCTTTAAATGAAATGATTGCTTTAGCTAACTGTAAAATTATAGCTAAATATATTAGTGGATTTCTATCACCTGGCATGATTTACTATCATGTGCCTCAATTTCACTCTAGAAAGTATGATTTTCTATCTATATCCAAATTTCGTACTAACAAATTTCATAATTTGTTCTATGTAAGAGCTGCTATAAACTTCAATAACACATTGTATTAACATCGGCTATTGTTAGGTTGTTGATTTGTGTATTGGGTGATTTTTTTGTGGAGGGCTCTATTGTACTCCGTGTACACTCTGGGTGTTTGTGTAAATAAATATATTTTAATTCAATTCAAAGTACTTAAATTTAAAATAAATATATTTTAGAGAAATAGAAAGTTAGAAATAATTTAACTGAATACAGTAATGACTCTTAAATAAAATTTCGTATAGTTTTAAAACATTCATTCTTTTCTTGTCTGTTAAAAAGAAACTGTAGTGATTTTATATAGTGTAGAATTGATAGTTTTCATGAGAAATATCTTTTTGGACGCAGATGCAAATCACTACATTTTCTGTGGTCTCAGTTAAGTTAGATCTCTATAATATCACTATAAATGAATGTACGGTATATACAGTCAACATTCGTAGAAGTAGAAATTCTCGAATACTTTTGCGAAAGTAAAAACTCCCGAATAAACATTTTGATTTAATTATACTGTCTTTACTTAATATGCATCCTTCATATTGTCTCGTACTTAACATTAAACACGAATTTAGAGTTCTTATTCTAAAATCTAAGAAACAATGAGAAAACAGTAAAAAAAAACCATATGAAAAGGTTAATAAAACAAAAATTTATAGACATGAAAAATTACTACATAAGGAAGAAAAAACTGTATTTATAACTTAAATTTTACAATTCACTCACTAATATCTAGATTGATTTATGTTAGATGGTTGAGGTATTTTTATAAATGGGTTTTTCATTGTTTATAAGAAAGTAAGCATATACCAGTATTGTATCAATAACCCATATTTCATCTCAAAATACTGTATTATAAATTATTACTTGAAGGACAATCAGATTTGTACTTTGTAAAAAAATTACTAAATGCTTTGATAGTTTAAAAAGTAATGAATACGAAAATTAGAAAGGACGAATCTCAAACGTAATTCAATGAAAATATTTGCAGTTGGGAAGAGGATTTCATCAAAATATTTGAGGTAGAAAATATTGTATTGGTAGCCGCATTTGAGAACCACCAATTTCTTGATTATTTAATTCACGCATCAAGCTATTCCAAGTGTCGTTTTAATTTTTATTAATTATAACATATAATTCACAATTAAATTTGCTATCATAATTAGTAATAGGATTTATATTTAATACCGAATCGACATTTTGAATTAAATATCTTCAATTCAAAATTATATTATTATTTTTGTTTTTTAGCTATCAGCATGAACAAAACTTCCGTTTTAGTTTATTGACCTATGTAGATAAATCATGTTTTCAATATAATAATGCAGATAATCACGTTTTTTCTACGAAAAACATGATTTATCTATATTGGCATCACGATTATCTTGTAAATTTATGAGATACTAAACACTGAGGGTACGGAAAATGTTTCGAAATTTAAATAAGTCAAAATAAGTGAGATATTAAAAATCTAACAATGATTAATTTTCCAAGTACAGTAATTGTTATTATTGAAAAAAATCTAACAAGCATTCGACAAAAATAAAAAGACGAAAATTGTGAAGTAGCGCCATCTAGAGCTGAATTATTTAAATTAAAAAAAAATTTGTTTAATTAAATATAATATTTTAAAACGATAATAAATATATAATACAAGTAACTAAAAATACTGTGTGAAATTTATTTCAGTAAACAAATAAGATTGATTTCTCGATTCTCGTCTTGCAATATAACTTTGCCATAAACTTTCTCATGCCAGTTCATCCAAACAAAAAGAAAATTATATTAGATAAAGAATGCACATTAGGCTTTGTCTCTCCAGAGTAGAATATTATTATGCTTGTTTTATTTAGAGAACGAAACAAACACGATCTGCAAGTGTAGTAAATGACGGGGAAGATTTTTCTGTAAGAAAACAAGTCACGTTCATCATTACTTTTTCGATCTAACGGATTGATAATAAAATTATCTTAAATACTTCAATAAATTTAGCTATTAACGAAAACAATGCGCCGATCACGACGGATCGAATAAAATATAAAACGGTTTACCTGAATTCTTCCGTCTGAGGTGACAAAAATCCTTCGAAAATGTTTATAATCCTAGTTGAGTTTGAAAATCAATCATGCTGCTAGATATGACTCGGAAGCGAATATCTACACGTTTCTTTCGATATCTAATGGCCACTTCATGACATAAATATCCACAAGCGATGTTTTTTTTTTCTAGATTTTTTTAAAAAAAGAGAAATTCAGGAAATGCAGCGATCGTAAAAACTGTGCAGTACACGTTAAAAAAAGGATTTAAATGTGATAGACTACATTCGATTAGCAATTTATTATGTTAACGAAGTGCAATATTTCTAAAAATTTAAATAAATTTAATATTTTCTTTTTAAGTTAAAATTATACACTATATTTTAGCATTCTTCCATTGTATTATATGACAGTTTAAACGATAGTTCGCATTAAAATGTAAAGACATTAACATCGGTGAGGTTAATATATTAAAGTTGTATAACCACGTTTATTAATCATATATACAAAAAAATTTTACTTCCTGCCTACATTGTGCTGCCATCTATCGTTAAATTATATACTTTCGCAGTTTCAAATTATTCAATTAATTCAAAAATTAGATAAGATTCTTAATTTTGTCAGTTAGATAATTTGTTAATTCTCCCGCAGTTTCGATATTGATTAAGAGATGGTTTAATTGAAAGAAGTGCATTAACGCTACGTCATTTTCTTGGTAACAATAAAGGCTTTGCCACTACACAAAGTCGCTTTCAGCTTTCGTAGGGAGAAGGATAAAAGAGAAGAGAAACGTTTTTAGCTTTTCTGTCTGCACGTTGACCCAACATGCTAATCCATCACAAGTTCCTCCCTTATGCCGCCCACTCTCACGTCTACAACATGTGCAGGTTAAGGGTCAAAGGTCGTGGGAAATGTAATTCTCTTGAAATAACTCTTTGTTATATTCGTCGTACTGTACTGACCAATTCGCTTCGCCATCTTCTGATTTCTTTCTAGTAAAAAAAATTATTATTAGTTAGTTCGAATTAGCAATACCAGATGGCGTGTATGCATTAAAGGGTTTGAGAGGTCATTTAGTTTAGGTAGCATCGTTTCGAAGTCAAAGGAAGTAAAATTTTTTAAACGTTAAATCATGCTTAGTAATGTGTCGAGAATAGTCAAATAGTAAATTTTATGACTTACGGAATTTTAAAACTTGTCTTGATGTGTTTTGCAACAAATTTTAATCATTTTTAATTAATTTAATAGAGTTATTGCACATTGTGTATTGAATGTGTAACTAAATTAATAAAACTAATTCTTACTATTGATGTTAATTAAAATCATTAGACTTTTTTTTTTACAGAATATCTTTGTAAGTTTTATTAGTTTGTAAAAAATCGTCTTTGAATTAATGATAATTTGATAATTCAACATGAATTTTTTTTATTAATTTTAAATGCTAAAGAAATAAATTTAAAAAATATGATTTACTATGCACCAAAATCCATCAGGAAAGATTACAAAAGGAAAAGTAATAATAAGAAGAGTTTGCAGGTGCAGAAAAGGCCAAAGAGGTCGCCTGTACAAAAACTGTAAAGATCAGTAAACACATTCATTTCTTCCTGCTTGAATTTTTTTCTTCTTCGTCCAAATTATATTCAGATATATAGACGGGCAATATAAAGCAAAACCAGTTTGACCAGATAACTGAGTAATGTACATACAGATGGCGCTGATTTGAATAGAACATCACACCGCCCCCAACTCTTAATAATGGTGTAGAAGTCCTGCCATGTTTTAGTTTGTCGGTTTTTCGTGATGAGGACAAAAGCCTTTGCTTATTACTTAATGATGGCAATTAATTTTTACCGTCGAAAGTTCTGTAAAGGTTTCCTCGTTTGATGTGTATGTTAGATAATTTTAAACTTCATTTTCACCGTCCTATTTTTAAAAATCATGTCACGAATATATCGTATCTGGATCTCAATCGGGACAGTCCGACTCAGATTGGACATGCATGATTTCTATAACTGTAAAGACAACAAGCTTAAGTTACTTACAAAAATTCGAATTTAGAACGTAAAATTATATTTTAAAAATAGTTTTATAAAAGCTAACTTGATATAATAAGTATATAGTTCATAAAGATCAACGAAAGAATTGAATGAATACAGTTCTGGCAAGTTAATCATCATCAAGAACCAAGCATTTCGCTCAAGGGGGATTTTATTTTATATACTATCTGCAGTTTATTTAGAAAGTACAAGGCGTTAAACGAAATTACATGAATACTTAGCTAATTGTAAAATTTTAGATGTTACATACAGTATATTTATTACGCGACACTATTGAAAAACATGTTTAGAAGCATGCGAGCATATTTTTAAATGCTCTTTTTTATTCTTTCTAATGTAAATAGAATAATATGAATCTGAACCAATTTAGTTGCGATTTATCGGGAAATAAGACACATAAACCAAAACTAAAATTATCAATGATACAATCTATGTAAAGAAGAGTGGAGGTTTAGAAAGACGATTCAAGGTCAGGTCGCTCAACATCAACAAAGACCACCGCAGTTTTATGGTAGAAACTAAACATCACCCATGAGCAGATGAACATGAAAAAAACTGCAGATGTAATATTTGAGAAGCAAAATGTTGTTATTATTTATCATGCTTATTCTTTAGATGCATTCCTTATGATTATTATTATTATTTCTCTGAATTTAAATGCATTTTGTGACATAACGATTTTAATCTTTTGAAACTTCATGATGATAATCTTGCAATACTTAAAAAGTTAAATTCAATAATATTTTTGTCATATTTTTATGGATTTTATTTGAAGAATTTTACTTTGTTATTTTATTAATTTGTAATTAAAACAGGAAAATTAGATAGAAATCGCTTTAGGTAAATTTATAAATAATGCAAACAAAAAAAACTGTACGCAGAGTTCCTCTTCGACTAAAGCAATTTTATAGAGCAAGTATGAGAGTAAAGATTGTAATTTACTTTCCTTTTTTTCCATTGAGCTTGGTAGAGAATTATAGATGAAACTCCGTATAAACTATGAAGTCCCTTCATTCTGGCGCACTTCCCTATGCCACAGAATGGAAGCGACCCTTACCTGTAACGGTCTCGCCAGTGGTTGGACAAGAGTTGCTGCTACCGACTTCGTCCTCTCCCCCTCATGGCCGCGAGACGTAGATGAATACGAGTTATCGTGATGAGAAGTTCCTGGCTTCTTTCTCCACTTCGTTTGAGATCACAAACCATGATTGGGCAACGTTAAAGCGCGCGTTACTCAACACCCTTAGTGGTAATGGCAACACTCGGCCTCTCCAAAATCTTCATACTCGATAAGTACTTCACTGAATTACAGAAGTTCTGGGAGACGGAGAGAAAATTGCAAGGTAAGTTACCTGCAATTACTTACCTCTAAAATCACCCATCCTCCCTCTGATCACGTGATTTGGAATATATCTTGCGCTTTTAAAGAAGGTTTTTTTGAAACGTTTTACTACCACCCTTAGGATTTTTATGAGTCACGTAAACTATGTTGCGGTTGCGGATGCGATTTATGGTAGTGGTCAGTCACGTTTGTCTGTAACAAGATCCGGATTCTGTAAGAAAAGACTAAACTCTGGAATCGGATTACTGGATCGCGTCTGAAGTTGTGGTAGCAGAACCGAACTGTATATACAGAATTAGTGTTGTTGGAATTCAATCTGACGTCAGTGCCACTGACTTAACGTCAGAATCATTGGAATGTATACGTTCAGTGCGTCCCGATGCGTTAACGCCGTTCTTATCTAACTTCTAAAGAACCGTCTTCCCTCCCTTTCGAGAGAGGTCAGAGATTGTACAGAGCCGGGACGTCAGAGAGGGAACGAAAACTAGAAACCTGCCATACGAGTTTTGCCGTCTCATGCAGGGTGCTGAGCGCTGTGTTGACACGATGCGATTGTTGATGTTTGACCAAAAGGAATAATTCCTCTTAACGCTGCTTTTACTGTTTAACGTCATGTTGCGAAAGTTGCGGTAGTCT
>WUQG02001327.1:0-12341 GCA_011317285.2 Androctonus mauritanicus | reverse complement strand
GATCGCAACCAACGTGTCACTTTATTGATCGAACTGATATGCATATTTCATTCGACACGTATGCTTTCTGAATGAGTGTAAAGTCGTGTTCGTGAAGTGAAAATATCGTCATAGACCAGCGTATTTAAGACAACACAAAAATTAGTAGCGATTTGTTCACTAAACTGCTTTTTTTTTCTGACATACAACACCACTGATGCAGCAAAAATTTCCTTAAACATCTCAAGATAAATGATCGACATAGGTGGTATCTTTTAATAACTAGCTTTAGAATTTATGTAGAATGTTGCACGTTTATTATCCGATAATTACTGCTTACGATTTATATCCAAAACTTCTTGTAAAATTTCTGATACTGAAACTTTTTCTTGATCAAGTATTCTGTATAATCACCTACATATTAAACGCTAGTTGTTTTTTTTTCTCTTTCCCCCAACAGCAGTTGATTTTGTGTTGGATTTTTCGCTGTATACGATAATTACAGTATATTATTGACTGGGTAATTTCGGTCATGAGAACTTTTTGCACGATTAAAATAACGTTTATTAATAAGGGATTTTATGCATACATTAATAACGATAATCGAATAATTAAAAAAAAATTTGATTGGCGTACGTAGCATTTTTCAACGTTCGAACTAGATAGCGACGATGGGTATATTGTTAAAGGCATTCGAGTGATTTAAACTGCACGTATTCTGATTTTAAGAAGATAATTAAGTAGCTTGCAAGCTCTTCCTCATTATTCTCTATTCACGATACATACATACCAGCCAATAAGTCGATCTTAGACTGCTTAAAATTAAAGAGAAACAGGTTATAACGTTTATGGCATATGAAATTTGTAGGATTCATTCATCTGTTATTATTTAAACATGAATTCGTACATAAATAAATAATTAAAAAAAATTAAATTGAAGTAATTTATTCTTTTTTTTATCTTTTAAATGGGATAAATTGAGACAGTTGAATTATTGTAACTGAAACTCAATCTAGTAACTACAATGATACTTATCTGTTCCCCAAGTATGGATAAAATATATTCTCGAGTTTAAAACTAGAGAGAACGATTTATTTATTTACGAATGTTTTCTTTTCGATTTTAGTTTTATGAATAGGATAATTTAATGATTGCAGCGATCTTATGATCACGAGAAGGTTATATTATTGAAAGTTTAATAGATTAATAAAAGATAGGTTATATGATTATCATGTAAACGAGTTACAAGCTTTGTTTATTGAACAGCTATTGTTTATTGAACAGTTATTCAATAAACAAAAATTACTATCGTGTAAACAAGTTTTATTTTACATCGGAATATTCTCTCTAGTAATTTAAAAACTTTTCGATCTTAAACGTTCTTTTCTGACTCATTGACCAAACTATTAAGTGTAAGCATTATTTCTAACGAAAATGATCATCTAATTTTATGAAATTTACATTTATTACGAGGACCCACAGCAGAATTAACCTTATTGAAAATGTAGACATGGGACTTGTAGTGTATGATTTTTCTCAGAGGATGAGATAAATCGCGCTCAAATATAAACAGACTTGAAATAAAATTCATATAAATCTTCCGAAAATAATCAAATTTACATCACTGTGAATCTGTAAAATTATTCCAGAAATAAATCATTTTGAGAATTCAGAATGATCGCTCAGAAGCCAATGAGGTTAAGTCCAGAAAAAAACAATTGAGGAAGTTAATGTTTTTTAATAAATTAATATTATGCAACATATTCAGAAGCTATAAAAAAAGGGCTGTCTGACATAGAAAAACGAAGCAACGAGTAAATCCTTTAATAAATAAGAAGAATATTATTTATTCCATTAAAATTTACAAAATATCAAAAAATGGACTTAACCGCTTTGACTTGTGAGCCACTCATATAGTGGAAAGCATTACATGATCGAGTCTTCGATATGAAACGATTTCTTCACTCTTGGATTCATTAAAGTAGTAACAATCGATTATAATGATTTATAGAAAATTATTCGGAAATATTTAGTTAATAAATAATTTTTTCTATTATATAAACATAAAACTTTTCGAGAAAATAAATCCACATACTGTAAATATTCTTCTATCTGATTCGAAGCGAAAACCACTTCGTTATTGGTAATGTTTATCTATAGACTAGTAGATTATAGCGATTAAAACCAAGATATTTCGATCAAAATGCTAGTGAATCGGTATAATAAAATAACGCAATGAACTTTATTAGGTCGGTCAGGGGCTAGTTGGTTACAGGGATTGGTTGACAGGAGTGACATAACTTGCCTTAGAATAATTAGAGAGCAACACCTGCTTAACCATGTGCTTTATCGTGGCTTGAATCTGCTCAGTTGTTTGTAGTAGCTATGACTTTACGTAGTAGTTGATTTTATTATTTTCACATTCTCATAAAACACTTAAGATTTTACTTATATGCAATATTTGATTAAATTAGGTGAAATTTGTATCTTTCAGGCGAAAGTATTGATTATATATTAATTTATAAAATGATAGGTTTCTATAACAAATAGAAAAGATTTTGATTGATTAATTTGTTCAATATGTTAACTGTGTTGGTTGGCACTCAGCCTGGAACTAATGTAATTGATATATTCTGTTTGAATAATCGAGCAGGCCTGATCGATTCCAGTTCGATAGTATATCTGTGATTCAGATTAACGGAAAGATCATAAAACAGTTTAAAGTTAATTGTCCATTTTCAGTGATTTTATAGTTTGCTAGTAATATTGCTGATTATAGATACTACAAGTACAGATATTTATTTTACTCGAATACTATACACTAAAAAAAATTTTGGAGTAATGTTGCCAATTTACTTTGCGTGGGGTTAGTTGAAGCACATGCTCTCTGATTCTATAACAAACACTCGATTTCTCTGAATATATAGGGCCTACTCTACTTCAAAATATTTTTCTGTAGTCTCTATACTTTCAACTTTTGAAATATGTTGGCTAATCATCCTCAAATCAATGAAGTTGAAAAACTGTGCCAACCAATATCAAATTCTATGTGAATATTCAGTATATTCTAAGATCAAAATGATGCCAAACAAAAATTTATTCGGTTGAATTCGAATCATCATCCGAAAAATTTATTTTGTAAAATATGCGCTATTTGTTCTCTGACAAGACCCATTATCTTCCCTTACGATATCTCCATAATTTGAAGTAGAATTCGATGATTCTCACAGGTATATGAGATATAGTTTACTCAAACAATTGCTGAAGAGGAAAATAATAAGAGCGCTTTGAATTTTAATAAAAAGTTTTTTAATTGTTTTAGATATACTATATACATTTTTTAAGTTTTAATTAATGACTAATAAAATTCTTTTGTACATAATTTAGAAAAATACTTTATTGTGGTTTCTGTTTTTACTGCTATAATATTTTATATTCTATCCATCTTATTACGAATTACATATTGATGAGTATATTCTCAAAAAATCAAAAAAAGGTAATCCGAAATTATAACATATCCTCGATTTTACGAGTTTTCGGCAGGTGTTACTGTGACAGTTGCTACAAGTGCAATTTTGGTGTATTTTTTTTATAGGTTTTTGACGCAACATTAGAATAGTAACTAAGCTGAAAGATACAGAAGCCAGGAAGCAAATTGTAAACTTTTTTTAATATTAGATCCTCATTATTAAAAACTACTACACAGGGACTGTTTACGTGATTATAATTCAGATTTGGTGCGATTCTGTAATCAGATAATTCAGGTAAACAGCTTTTCATGGAAAAAACAACGCGCAATCATTAGATGGAGTGATTATAATCGCTTGATTGGGCGCAAATAAAAATTATAATGTGTATAGTTACATAGACTTGGATCAGCTGTTTTGATTTAACAGTATAAAATTTTTAACTATGTATTAATCTCGTATTATAAGTGGAGCCGCAATTACTTTAGGAAATCTTTAAAAGTAGCCTCTTACAATCATCATGCTCTTACACCCATCGTGCTTACACCTGTAGGTAAAAAACAAAAGTAATGTAGCAAATCTACTTGCATATATCGAGATGTATATCGATATACTAGCATCAGTATGCTAATGAAACACGAGTGAAGAAGTGGTAGTTTTGACATTTCCATCCAGCTACTGTCTCAACCATTAATTGGTGGCTTCACTTCTTTACTTGATAAGCAACTACTTCAGTATTCATCATTATTCGTAACTACTATCTAGTTCCGGACGATTTGAACGTGAAGAGCATATCATTTTATTTGCATTAATGGGTCCTGAATATTTTTTGATTATATTTTTTTTTTTTAAATTTAGATCATTAGCAGAGTTAATATATAATTTCTAGTTTTTAATAGTGAAGTTGTCGAAAATATTTTTTTTTCATTGATTTGTCATCGATATGCAGTATAATGAGATTTTTATTCGTTAGCGAGTAAAAAAGATAAAGGCAAAACTGGAATGATTTCTGTACTAAACTTTTTCATCGTTTGTACTAAGAATCCCAGATCTCCTATATTTTATAATCCTTGCTAGAACTTTATAATGCACACTAATTTATTATTAAAATATGTATTAATCTAATTAGTCCATTTTCAGATATACAATATATTTTATAATCAATACAAACAAAAGTATTGCTTAGATCTATACAAAACTACCACCTTTAACAAAATTCAAGTATCCACTGTAAATAATTGATCATCAACTATACATTCTCTATTATCTACTAGAATATGCAGTAATTATCTACTTTATCAGATATATCGATACGCAAGACCACTAAGATTTCTAAGTAATCATGAAAGACCTATATTTATGTATGATAATATGAACAATTTACCAAATGCTTTCAAACTATATGGATCCAATTATGTTCCACAATCTACTACTAAACAGCAGAAACCTAATTTTTTTTACTGTGTCTACCACACTTAATTTTATTCAGAAGTTGAGTATCCATTAAAGACTATTAAACACCCACGCTGAGGATTGCATTTAATAAACATTCTACCGAAGTACCTGCTGCATTTAATAAATATCCTTACTCGAGATTGTTGGACAAGCCCATGTTCTTACTTAATTACTCTTATACCTATATAGATCTTGAGTATCTGCTGCTGCTACTATATATAATTGTACTTGAATATGTACTCTTCCGCTTTGCTACAGTATACTGTATACATTTGAATATCTGTTGCTGCTGTTAGTATATTCAAACGCCTTTCTTATTTCTTAATATTTCTATAGTATGTTTATAAAAAGTATATATTTAAGTAGTATCTTTCATCATACTATAACAAACGAATTTGGATGGATACGAGAATTGCAATATGTGCAATTTACAAAAATCTGATGTCTTTCACAAATCATAACTGTTTAAATGCATTTGAATTTTGCAGTTTATCTACCAAACTAAACTTTTTTGAAAGAAGAGCATTATTAACTCCAAATAGATGTCATTAACCTTATACTGAAAGAAATTTGAACTCCACACTGAAACATATTACTATATTTGTAATCCAGTTTATAACAAATTAATCATAACTCGTTTCAATACTTATTCATTCGCCACAATCGATTATAGGTGCATTAAAATTTCAGATATATTTCAAACATCTAACGAATGACATTAATGATGATATATATATATTAATCCCATCAATATTACTCACTGTAACCATAATGTCCACAATTTGTACTTATTTAATTGCATAATTGAAACGTGATATTCTTATTAATGAAAGTAATAACTTTTGAATCTATGAAAATAATAGTCGCGATTTTAAACGTGTAATCGATATTACGATTAGTATCGATTTTTTTTAGTACCCTATCAATTATCGTGCTTGGCCGACAAGGTCTCGTAGCCATTTCAATAAAATTTGACATACAAAAACCCACAGATGCTTTCATCAGTTTTGCCAAGTTTTATTAAAATTGAAGTGATAATTATTTAATTTTTATAAAATTATCTTTAAATCATTTTCTATAAAGATTTACGTATGTTATACAAAACTTTTCAACTACATTTTTAATCGGTTTTCATCAGACTCGAGCAGTTGTTTAATATTCTGTAAGATTATACATTCGCTACTTTCTTACATTTTCTAATGTTATGCAATTAACGTTTTTGGTAATAAATCTTCAACTTATAGCTGATATAAAAATAAAGTATTTAAGTTCCAGAATGTTCACTGGTATCAAAAGAAAAGATGTCCAAATTAGCAAGATCCTGTCTGTGTTCATGAGACTATTTCCTCGGCGAATACTCGTTTCTCCTCATTGATCAAAGTCAGTAAAGTTGATCTTAATATCGCCAGAAGGCAGACTATCTGGGGACAAAAACAAAGTGCTATTATTTTCTACTAATTAGACCAACTATAAAGTATAAAGTTCTTAGTTTTATAATAATAATTATATATTTATTCGTTAAACTGCCGAATATCTTTTTTTTTTCCTCTTCCTGTGCAGAAAAATTAAAGCGCGAAAGTAAAAATTTTCTTATATTTTCCTGGAAGAAGCAGCTAACGAAGTGTGATCTTTTTTGAAACAGGAAATGTCCAAAGTAGACTTGATTGCAGTTATCTAACCGAAACATCCATTGTTTTCTAAATTTTGTTTGTACAGGAAAGGAATCTGGTATGGAATTGATTTAAGAATGTGTGTGTGTATGTGAATAGATTCCGTTCTCACGGAAAAAATATCTGCTTCAATTAAGTGTGTTAACGGAAAAGTAATAGGTTTGAATTAAAAAATTCTGCAAAAAATGATTGTAGTATCGCATTTTTATCGAAGGCAATAGTTGAAACAATTCTTTGTACAAATTTTGGCCTTAATTGAAGTATAAATTATACTTTTGTAACTTTATAGCAAACGAAATACTGTGTTATTAAAGCATTTCAGTTTTAGTTAATGTAGTATTATCTTATTAGATTTAATTTACACTACGATCTAACTAATATTATACTTTTATATGACTCTAAATGCTATTTTCAAGCACTCTGATCTCTATACTTAACATTTACATGAATTTACAATGTATTTTTAATAAAGTATGTTTGTGAACAATCTTCTAGCCATGTTTTGTATGTAAGCATAATAATACTTCTCAACAGAACTTTTCATTAACAACATAAAATTGTCCATAATCAATTCTTCTAGTACCATTGAGCAGACCAAATAGAATCAATAAAATTTATTTTATTGTTTACATTGGTATTTGGTCTGCTCAATGGTGCTAGAAGAATTGATTCTGAACCTTTAGATACCTATAAGAGCAGTAGGAAGACAGAAAGTAATAAAATTGTCCACGAAAATGAAATACATAGATGAAAAGTAGGGTTTCACCGACATGACATTTATGCTACATGTACTAACGCTTAGAATTTTTGATACTGGATTGGAAAATGAATCTAACAGAGGCCATACAATGGATTCTTTAGCCTTCCTTTTGAATGTCAATCTCGAAACGTTCTTAATCACTGTTTTAAGAAAAATTTAGAAACGCAGTGGCATTCCTAGCTTTGGTGTCATCGAGTGCAGTAATTCATGATGTCATCCCTTCTTCCTCAATATTGTATAAAATGTTTGGTCGTTAGAAAGCATGGATTTAAGTTTGATGCAAATAGCTCGCACGTGTTTAAAATGGGCTTGGTAGTAAGCGTGTTAAAGAGCTTACAGTTGTGAAGGGGCAAAAATGTAATTTTTTAAAAATACGTTTGAAAACATTGGGAACCCCCATGATAGTATCATTTAGTATGGGCCACACGCCCCGCACCTCCTAATGACATCACTGTAGAAACAAATAATTTTCTTAATTGATATTGGTGCACCTGTACCTAAGTTTTTAAATTGTTCAATTTTGTAATAACTATCAAAAAATTTACTAACAAGTTAGAAACTCGAATTCGAGTTTACATCCCTATTTTATACATTATCAGAGTTGGATCTGACTTTCTAGAACTCTAGACTTGAGGTTAAAAATTTTTTGTAAATTTTTTAATAAAGAATTATATAAAATTTATTTTTTATAAAATTTTTAAATAATAAGTTAAAAAACATATTCTATATATGATAAGCAACGTTGTGTTTTGGGGCTCTTGACTCAAGCCCTCTTAGCTCTTACATGGATCCCCACTAACATATTTAAAAGACCATACTTCAATAGCACTGTAAGCTTGAACAAATTCAAACTTGAATTCATTGAACTCGATCAGTTTTCTTGAGCTCGCAAAAATTATTGAATTTCGAACTCTATAAGTAAATTTATCGTCAAATTAACAAAAAACAAAATTTATGCCCAAATACATCAATACTAGTTAAGAATTAAATTTAAATTTTTCTTAACAGCAACTATTTAAGAAGTATTTGAAGTTGACGTTCGAAAGAAAGGCTAACGAGTTCATTTGTTTGGCCTCTGTTAGATTCATATGACAAGTCCTTAAGAGGAATATCAAAAATTCTAAGTGTAATGCTTGTAAATCAAGTGTCATGTCAGTGAAATGCTTGTTTTCGCCCATGCATTTTATTCTAAGCGACATAAGATTTGTCCATATAAAAGAACCTGTTAGAAGCAATATCATGTTTATGTTAAAACCCACAGCAAGAAGTTTTTTCACAAATATATCTTAAAAAATGTTTAATGTTGGCATCTTTTTATTATTTTTTAATTACATTTATATAACTTGGCGATTTACGTTTATTAAAAAAAGTTCGAACTCAGTACAGTATTTTTGATTTGCTTAATAACGTAATAATTTTTTTAAACATTTTTAATAGTTGTATAGACCTCATCATTATGATAGTTTCTTGTCAATAATTTAGCTTAACTATCTTTAGATGACAGTAATTTATGTATTTAAACTCTCATATTAAGAAAAAAACCGAAATTTCTTTTTATATACGTTTCTTCTCAAATTAATCATATATTTTTAGTAATTATACGATTTAATTTAACAATAAATGGTATATAAGATAAAATAATTCTTGTAAAGCAACTTTATTAAAAGAAACTTGACTATTAAATGGTTTGCCCTCAGCATACAAAGAAGAGTCCGAGTTCTTGACTGCTTATTTTCTGACTGAACTCTTACCCGCATCTTAAGTGACGAAGATGGATGAACAACAACAAATGCGCTTTCTTTTATTGCCTGCTGTGAGTTTTTTTTTTTTTCTTTTATCGATTTCGTCGTTCATCTTTAACAAATTAAAGTTAAAAAAAATAAAAAATAGGAAGTTTAGCTCAAGTAATGCTCTCAATTTATTCTTGCAAGAAAGATCTGCTTAGTTAGAAAAGGAAGAACTGAATGCGAGCTATAAGCTGACTCATGCATATCTTCTAGAGTCTACCGGTTGATTTCTTTATCATCCATCATCTAAACACCAGTTCTGTCAAGATTACAAACACCAATTTCGCAGAATCTATGTTTCTAGATCCCTCACAGCTTGTTATTTCTCTCCCCAAAGGAACATACACTGTAGGAAAAATACAGTATATACTTGATCAATATGTGTGGAAAAACATTCTTTATATCGAATATCATTGTCATAATTGCGAGTTTTGTCAAATATTTAGTACATTCATCAGAAATATCGATTTGTTTTGTGTTATACTGTACAAATCAGGTTTTTAAAAAAAATGCATTCACTCGGAAACTCTATAATTAAAAATCTTGTTTCTGTTCATTTAGTTGCATTTTCTTTTTTTGGTATGTTTCGGGTGCATAAAAGATAAATTTTGCAAACAAATTATTGATTAAAATTACCTATATACTCAGTCAAACGTTAATTGAATGATAGGAAGAAAGTGCAATCCATCACTTATAGCCTAAAGCGCATTCCTTGAAAAGATAGAAGCTCTATAAAATTAATTTTGTCTCGACTCTGTCAATCATTTCATTGTCCATCATGGACATAATTGACGAACTGTCAAAAAAATGACTCCCATGTAGGTTTACTAACTTAAAAAAAAAGGATGCAGAGTAATACAATTAATTACTAACCTCAAAATTTATGTTCAAAGCCCTTCCAATTATGTATTGCACTATACAAGTTTTTCTTCGCAAGTTATATCCGATGATACTAATTAATTCGACCATTTATACTTATAACTCAATGCTGCATAAATTAAACACAATACTGTCAAATTTAATTCGTAAGTTCTTGAAAAGTTTTTATGAAAACCAAAAAAACATTGCATGACACATGTTTGTACCTGAAAACCTTCATTTTATCATGGGTAAACATGTAGAATTATACGTAAAATTTGATCCTCAAGGTTTTGTTTGTATCATATTGAGACCTGAAGGCGCTGTTTCTTTTATAATGAGACTTTATTTATTCTACACGCAGACCTTGGAGGCCTTGTTCTTCTCGCCTTGCAATCTAAAATTTCGATCTGAAGGCCTTTTATTAGCTTTTAAGGCCTTTATAATATCTAATCACTCTAACACTGGTCATACGACCACTGTTACTAGCCTGCAACCTTTCTACAATCTTTGGTATGGCGGCAGAAATTATTGACTTGGAGAAAGTGCATCACGTAGCAGAATGATAGATGAAGGGGGTAGAAGCACGTGATTTCACGGCCCGTCACCCACATAGGTAAAAGTTTCAACTAAGTGTGCATTATTTACCATTTGGCCACGTTTACCAGTGCAATTTTCTTAGTTTCACCGGATGTTGTCTCTTGTGCAGACGTCAAAAAATACCCCAGGCAAGGAAAAAAAAAGCGCGAGTAGAGGTACAGATGCAGTCAGCAGATGATTACTGCCACTTGTCTGGTTTGATCCGAGGCGTTCACCTGCTGGTAATTAAAAAAAGCAGAAGAAAAATCGATAAGATCGTCTTTTCCCCTTTATCTTACCTTAAACAATTTAAACGCTTCTAAAATCGAAATCAAAGAGGCGCATCAGTCGAAGTAAAAAGTCCGATTAAGTGTTTGTCACGTAACTTTTTCATATCTCGTTTTTAGTGATACTCTGTGAATGTTATCATCTCTTAGTGTAAAAGAAAAAAAAGGCAATTTTCATAATGGAGAGAGATAGTTTATGCCATAATTCCGTAAACAACATGTAAGATATCTTTATTACGATGGCAGACACATATCAGGAGTTATAAATGAAAAATCTGATACCATAGCAAAAGCTATAACTCCGCTACAGTAATATACTAAAGTTATTTTGATGCTGTTTGCCATCTACGAAAGCGAAGTTGCTTGTGTGTTCCAATCTTTGTTTTTTATTTACTGTGGAAACATAATAATCTATTTGGCCTTTCCCTCTTTGGTAACATATCTCTTTGGTAAACTAATAATATAAGCACTGTTAGTGTGATTCGATATTATAAAGGCCTTAAAAACTAATAAAAAGCCTTGAGATCGAAATTTTAGATTGCAAGGCGAGAAGAACAAGGCCCTCAAGGTCTGCGTGTAGAATAAATAGTCCAATTATAAAAGAAGCGGCATTTTCGGGTCTCAATATGATATAAACAAACCCTTGAGGATCAAATTTTATGTATAATTCTAGATTACACATGATAAGACATAGGTTTTCAGATACAAACATGAATCATGCAATGTTTTTTGATTTTCGTAACAGAAAACTTTTCAAGAACTTACGAACTAAAATTGTAGCAAATATCTTAATATCTTAGTACTCTGTATTTAGCTTATTTTTTACGTGTTAGATGTTTACGATTGGATATGATATATTTTTTAGATGAAAACCATTTTCCTGATTGACATTTTGATATGTTAATACATCGTGAAATACTCCTTTTAATTCGATTGAATCAAAATTTTTAGGAACACATTAAGTAAAATGATAAGCGTACCAGATTTGGTCGAAATTGGTTGAACGATACGACCTATAGAAGAGTTCGTGATGAAAGGACCTCTTCCTCCCTTCATTTCGGCCCCATTGGGCTGAATTTTTCAGAAAGCCTTAAATAGCGTAAGAGACATTTATATTCCAAATTGAATTGAAATCGGTTGAACGATGTGAAGTATACAGATATTTAGGAGAAGTGAATCAACCTTTTTTACATCCATTACCGGCTCTAGGGTCCCGGCGTCCTGATACAGCTTTCTAGTAACATCTCAGCGCCTTACAATATTGAGAAATTATAATTTTGTCACCCTTCTTTCGAAGGCGCCTCGACGTTGTGCATCACCTGCTTACCGGATTAAAACGGCCCTGTATACATCTTTTAACTTTAGCCCCGTTGGACCAAAAACTTCAAATGAATTTAACTTAACTGTGATATGCTTATAGAGTACAGTAAAACTTCGATCTAACGTTTTCCTCGATCTAACATTCTTTTTCTCCGGTTCAGGCAAAAAATAGGAGAAAA
>WUQG02001316.1:0-12341 GCA_011317285.2 Androctonus mauritanicus | reverse complement strand
CGGCCCGACCCGTTGAACTACACCATTTAAGCATCCGTTTGTAGTTTTTTGGATTGGCCACGTGGAAATACTTCGGCTTTCTACTTTCGAGGACCCTAGTAGGAGTCTCGTGTCTCACCCTTTTAAAATATTTATTATGGAGTCCGTAATCCACAACACGGATGACCCCCCGTAGAGGTGGACAGGTTGTGGAAGGATTCGTTTTACCCCGCTACTTATTACGCTTACTGAATGAAATCTGGCGTCAGCTATTCATAAAAATCATTCGGATGACACTATCATGGATTTTGGCCAGCCTCTATAAATGGCCGCCGCCAATTAAGAATATCCTCCTGCGGTATGGCGGCTTAACTATCCTAACCTTAACGGATATCACTCTTCGGATTGGCAGCGTAGAAACCCTTCAGAATTCAACTCTGGAGGACCCATGTTCGATTCTCGTGTCCTATTCCTTAAAAATAGTTATCATGAGGTCCAGGCCAGACCAATTGATCGCCTTCTATATAACCCGGCTGACTCCTTCGTAGGGTGAACAGCTTATCGAAGACCTTGTTTCACTCCGTCACAAGGTGTTCAAATTGAATGAAAAGTGATGTGATGTGTGGTCAAAAAACGGTGCTCGCTCGAATGTCTTTATGAAACCTAGCGTTTATTTCATTAATGCTGTGAGGACAATGAGAAAAACATTGGCATTTTAAAGAATCCCCATAAAAAAGATGTCACTCACCGAAAGATGATCTCGTAGATTAAATGATATCGCTATCTTAGTGATTATACGGTTTCCAAAAGCTTTAGTAAAACGGCGATTGGAATTCTTGCTTAACGCTATGGATTCTGCAGGGACGGAGCGAATCTTTGAAAATCTTTGGCGTTCGAAAGTGTTCTCTTAATCTTATTTACTTTTTTCTCACTATTCAGCCTCTTGCTTTAAAATTTGTAATCCACGTTTGATCGCATCATGATGCCGAAATTATCATCAATTTAATAACAATCATTGTTTTTGTAATATGCATCACTCGACCATTGTTTCAAGGGAGTTGAGTGGAGAACAAAATGACATTATCTGAGTACAGCCAATGGAAACTATGAATTTGAAATTAAAGATTCAGAATTTCCTGGGTTCCGCCCGCCATCTTGTAACTTAAGATGTGGTAAAGTAACAACATTATTTTCAAAAAATTTAAATCGCTGTGATATAATCAAGAGATAATCGTCTATTCGGATGAATCATCTTTCTGACGAATAGTAAAGAATATACTTTCTATAATATCTGGGACAAGAAAGATACAGACCCTACCCATTGTATTCAATACATTAATCTTCCGATTAACCTTACTATGGGTATAGGACATACATGGTATAGGCCAGTGTAGGGATGGGCCGTAAAAGTGGACGCCGAGTAATACCTCAGATGTGATATAGCGGTTTAAGTAACATATTTATTGCCTAATATCTGGGATCAATTCCAAATGCTATACCTGCAGAAATTTTCAAAACCAGGGTTTCTTTTACATATAACTGATAAACTTCACTACGAGAACTTAAATTATTTATGTTATTTATGGCTCACTCTAGTCCTTTCTCTTCTCTAAAAGTTATAGAGAATGGGTAATGTAAATTATACTGTGATTTTTACTCAAACACAAATATATAATTTTTCAATACAAGACAATATTCCGCAGCAGCGGCCGAATGGCAGAGTGGTAACTTGTTGGCGTGCCACGCTAGTGGTCCCGGATAAGCGTGTCCATCATGTCCTGAAAAATTTTTCGGGGTTCTACGCTTGCACCGAACCCGGAAAAACTTCCTTCCTTCACTATCCGGTCCCTATCTACTGCTGTGGGTGCAGCATAGAGGATTGACTTGTCCCTTTACTAAGTTGTGGGAGAGTTCCCCCGAAAGGGGGCGTAAAATTGCAAAAAATATTCTGCAGCCTGTTTTTTTATATTAAATAATCATAGTGGAAAATAATATCTCAGAGAACTATTCCGAAATTCTTTGATTAGAGATTTCAAAATTGATTCTATTAGGATATATGAGAAATTTTGAAATTCCGGTGAAGCTTCAATTAATCTAAATATTTTTTTAAACTTATGAAGTGTTTTCACAATTTATCCATTAATATGCAGTGTTCATGTATAATTATGAACTTAATACATATTTTTCTGTTATGATATGCATTATTAAAATTTCTTTCATGACAACCAATAATTATGAAATTCTTTTTAATAAATGCAGAGAATGGGCTCAATATTAGAATATAGTTTCTTCTATCAATGAAAATTAATTGACCAATGGAAGGTAAGTTTAACATCCTATTGATAAAATAAAAATGATTATATTTGTACAAAGATAATTTCTATACTTAATATAAATACTCACATACGTTTTTAATATGAAACTTTTGCTTTAGATCGTTTCCTACAGAAACAGATTAAGCAAATATCCTATGGGAATAAATATGGCCGGAATATATACCATTACAAGGAAAAGCATACCCCGGGTAACAATATTTAATTGAAAATCATCTTTTCACATATAATTTTGATTTTTGCATATTTCAATATTTTTAATGTTTTTTCCTTAGTTAATTCAATCACTGTACTCCAGTTTCTCGAGTATATTTGGAATCAAAAATGGAATAAATGAATGTGAAACCATTTTTAAACATAGAATATGAAAAAGTTAACAACCACACTATCCTAATAAATGTTTTAGAACCATTGGCCTGATGGCCGCGATATAAATATGCTGCACTTTCACCTTGGAGGATCTTTCATTTCCTGGATATCACATCCCGAAATTCGTCTGAAAGAGTCCGGGGCTAGTTCCCTGTACCTCATCTCCCAACTGACAGCTGTCGATTGCTGAGATCAATGAAGATGTCAGCAGCCATGTCACTCATAAAAATACCTCATCTCTTAGTACCTATCGAGTGGAATATAGCGTTAAATCATATAAGAGATATTTTAGAATCCCCAAAATATGGTCTGCACACTCCGAGGAATGGGAAAAAAAATTTCAAGAATATATATATGTTTTGCTCATTATAATACATTTCTATTGTATGGGATACTTGCAATATTATTACAATGAAACCATGTTTCCGCACAGTTGACCGCAGTCCGAAAAATTAAATAAAAATTCAGGAATATAGTAATTCATTTATAATTCAAGTTCACTTCACCACATCATTTAAGCATTATGTGATCATCACATAATTTACTTAAGCAACATGATGCACTAAAGTATTTAGGATCCATAATAGAAAAATCATTCAGCTGAAAGAATAATCATTTTATTTATAAAAAACACTGAAGATACGTTATTCTCTGTGAAATATTTTTAGGAAGAACTAGGGTATTAGTTTAGATACAATTGACGTAATATATGCAGCTATGTTTAACCCTATGCTGATATATGCTGCTGAATCATGGGAAAGATATCTGAGAAGAAAAAAATATTATAAAAAGTTTTGATAAGTATATAATGTTTAGTGGCAGTCGGCAATACAAACAGCGCCCGATCTAGCATCTATGCCGCCCCGGAAAAAAAGACAAATTGCCGCCCCTTAAATATTTCTTTTAATATATATATCTTTTATTTAAAATAAAAATCAGATGGTTATCACCACCGACGTATTAGCAAGAATAATGCTATTGTATAGCGAAACTGCTCTTTTATAATTAGAGATAATAAACAAGTCGATTCATGATATTTCTTCCCATTCCACTTTCGAAGAATTTCACGCAACGTTCTGCGTGCTATTCTATCCGATGCGTGATTTAGATACCTAGCCTTTTTTGTTATTTAATTAAAAATGCCGCTCTTTTACTGTTACTTTCTTCAGAAATAAGGATTACAAATATTCTTTTAGCTTTTGGGCAAAAACAGTAAATACAAAATTAAATTACACGGTAATTTTAGCTATAGAAATAATCGACAAATATAAATTCGATTAATTAACTTATAAATATTTTGTCATATTCACAACCAAAATGCCGCCATTTAGATTTTCCTCCCCGGACAAATGTCCGGGTTGCCCGCCCCTAGAGCGGGCCCTGAATACAAAAGGACACAGAACGGTTCCGACTGACACTCTATTAGTTGTCCCAAGGAAAATGCTGACTTGTAATCAAATTTTTAAATGGGAAATATATTTTAAGCAAAAATGGACTGAGGTTATTTATACAAGAAGGTAGTCAGCATTTAAATGATAGTGTTATCAAAGATATTTAGGAGAACAGAATAGAGAGAACTTTCCATAAAAATAAAAGACATCCGAGCAAAATTCACAAATTAAACATAATGGATGGAGTTCGAATTGATATTTGGGATATCAAATATACATTGATTGATCAAAAAAGGGCAAGTGGGAGGTTTGAACAATAATGATTTTAAATGTACAAGATAAAACTAACTACCAAGAATATTATAATATAAAACTGTATTACGCTTTCATTACAGGCCGTGATCTTTGCAATTTACTTGGATTAGAACGTATGAAAAACTGGAATTAAAATAGCTCACTTTTACATTATATTTAATAATAAAACGGTCTTTGCCTGCAGATAATCTGTGGCAATAAAAACAATAGTTTTCTCAAGAACAGAATGAATTTCCTTAGATAATGTCTAGAGTAATAATCAGGTTACGTTCCTATCGATCTCGGACCATAAAGACATAGTGGCAATAAACAAGTGGACAAATTAGCAAAAACTATTGCTAATAACAGCGTCAATTCTTTTAATAAAATATTTATTAACTTTACAAAACGGCTTTATGACAAAGCTCTTGAACTGTAGCAGGATAATTAGAAGAAAATCTAATTTTAGATTTTTTTATTCCTTCATACCGAATATGATTATAGATTCACTCAATTAACAATTGGACACTTTTATTAATTAGCTTTTTTCAAAGATTTAGCTCCAGAGATAATTGTTATTGTAACTGACACAATGATAAAATACAGACATTAAGCACTTAGAAATTGAAGGTAAAAGGTATGAAAATTTAGTGACTAATCTGGAAAGAGTGGTTCTATTACATGGATAAAACTTGGCGTGCAACCTCTATTTCCTAATATATATAAATAAAAATTTCATGAGGAATGATTAAATTCGTATACTGCACTGGTGTCTCGAAGTTGATGTTCCTAGAAGACAACACAACAATAGTCAATTAAACATCCATTAAAGTATTACTAGTACATAATTAGCAATGTTAGGAAAGTTATAGTGCATCTCTTCTATTACGGCAATACCTGCATTATTTTCAGTTTTTTTGGTTATCATTGCGATTTTACTGTATTTTCATCTGGGGTAGACATTCCTCTGGATGTTTTCTAATCTGGTTCTTCTATTCAATCTGTTTCTTGGATCTGCTTCAATCTACTTCAATAGCAACATCTGTTGTAATTGTGTTTCCTAGATGAATAGCAACGGCGAGTTGTCGTCAACTGTCTTTCGACATGTAAATAATATATATAATTCGTTTATTTTATTATTGTATTTTAGTCTGATTATATAGTTTAGAAGGCGTTTATGTCTCCCTTGGGAATATTGGTTTGCATTCTTCTCTCTTTCACGATAGCGATATCTTATCTCGTTCTTTAAGTAAGATTCTTTTGTGTCTTTATTTTCTCATTTCTTCTTACTTAATACTTCATATTTCATCTTCACTTGATCTCTCCCAATATATCAATATCATCAGTACATCAGCACAATAATAATGAAGAAGAGTGATGGGTATAGAGTAATATTTTAGACAGAGCAAGAGAGAGAGCTACCACTCTACATAACTTTTATTATTATAATTGTTCTATTTTATTGCTAGTTATTGTTGTTAATATTTTGATGTGACTAATTTATAAATTAAACTACATCATAGGTATATACAATATGTGCAGTACATCAGGAGTGTCAGTTCTTTAAAAGTTGAGGTATGGAATTTTGTGAAAGCAGAACCCCTCTCTCAAAAATCTAAGCGTTTAAACTCCATAACTGAATAACCTAAGCTTTTAAATCCCTATAACTCAATGACCGTTTATATATGGTAGTATGAATAACTGATAGTTCGAGTTTCAACGCATTCGTAAGAAAATGACATTTGCCACCAACTACCTTAATAGATATTTGTTATTTCGAAGTAAAGAAATAATTTATTTAAATTGAATATTTTAAAAAAATCGCATCTAGAGCTAACTATTGAGTGATGAATTGCTTAAAATTAGAAAAATTTTGATACTTTGGATTATGTGAATTGGTTATCATCCAAGGAAAAATTTATTTGTTTTCATACAGAGAGCAAATGCATTGGCTTGCCTTGCATTAAATTATAAATAATTTTATCAATATTCTGAGGTATGGAATCCCATACCTGCAAAAATGTGAGGTATGAAATCTTCATATCTTCCGTAGTGGAAACGACATCCATGCAGTACATATTGTACACACATATCTACATAATGTAATTATTATTGCATCATATGTATACACCGCATGTGCAGTACACAGTGTACATTACTCTTCGTGGAGAGGTTTGGAACCTATCCCGAATGGTAGGGAGTTCTATTATATTTACTGATTTACAAGAGATTCGTGCAATTTTTCTTTAGCTGTAAAGAGATGTGCAATAAAAATATTTTTAGAACCATTAATTTAGAATACTATAATTTCTGTTAATTTTAATACTATAATAAAATATAATATCGTGGCTTTGATTTTACTTCAATATTCTAAATAATAACAATAGTTACTGTAAAAGTATCGATGAATAAAATTTAATAATAAATCTGAAGATAATTCGATTTTTTGAACAACAGAGAATACCACTTTTCATTTTATTGAAAATTAAATGATGCGCTAAACAGGCATTTCCACAGATTACGCAGTCCCAAGGAGGGTTCAGCAGGTTATCAGCATCATTTAAATTACCTGCCTCCATCTTCCTTAATATACCGATCAATGTATGCTGATAATCTATAACTAGAGAGCCAGGATGAGAGTAAGGATGACAGAAATTCAAACTGAGAGTTTCCGAAGAATCTGAAATATTCTACAACAATTTCATAGTGCCTATACCCGTGCAAAATTTCAAATTCTTACCATGTTTAGAAGTGCCCAAACAATTCATACTAACACGCAAATATGTATATAAAATGTATATAGTTTGCTGCTTTGCCATTTAGAGGGTGTATATATAATACCTTCATATTTATTGTTTTATGTTTGTAGCTTATACTGCATTTTATATGCAGAATAATCTACTAATATAAAAGCAAAAATATGAAGGCTTTATGTAGACATATACTGTATACATTAGAGAAATATTTATCCTTAAAAAGAAGAAATTGTCAGAACAAAACTACATAAAAGTATATTTATATAGGGATGAATAATTATCTTTTTTATTCTTTGAAAAGAAAACATAAAATAAAAATTTAACCAAATTGGTTTTTGGCTAAAAAAGTGCATCAATTTGGTTTAACCAAAGTGATGCACTTTTTTAAACGGAGCGCGGACCACAGACTTGTCTCGGGCCCGAAAATTTCTGTAGAGAGCCCTGTATATATATCATATATATTATTTCTATAACACAGATTCCTTTTGAGGCTCTCACACGCAAAAGATCTTAACAAATGAGGTATCAAAAGAAAGAGAATTCCCCGGAACAGCGAAGAATTGCAATTATATTACATTCACCGCGTTTGTCTTTATTAAATTTAATTTTTTATATTAAAAATGTTTCCGATTGTTGGAAGATGGCGCTGCGTTCTCTCTTGCAGCCGGCGTCTGCTTAGGCACATCCGCTACACGTGGCATCCGGGTCTTTTCTCTTGCCGACATCAGAGTCATCGGCTGTACGTATTCATCTCAATGTCTTTTCTGCCACGTGGTCAAAGACCTAACGACTCGTGGACATCGCTGCGTATTTATTTATTTAAATAAAGTTTAGAGGGCTTACTCGATGGTGTTACCCTTAGAAGTTGAAAAGAAGTGAGAAGAATTGAGATAGTCCAGGACAGATCACAAAGTTCCACCATAGGAAGCGTGGTGGACCACTAGGGAAGGATGTATAATGGAAATTATACAGAAGTTAAAAACCGACAAAATTGCAAGTATACCCCCCAAAAAAAACACAATACAATGCATACAATACAATCCAGTCAAGATGTGTCATCTTCTACAGCTAGAAGACAGGCAAAACTTGCTGATACACAACTAAAACCACGTAAAATACAAGGAAATCTTGGTCGAAATCCAGACCGACAAAGGGTTTCACACAGAACAGATTAGTTCAGGAAGTATTAAACACTTACAGCCAGGGAGCATGCAATCCGAAGGGAATCCACCTTAAACACGGTTGGAATCCATACGGAAGTTCACTGCGGTCGAGAAAGTTGAAGGGTTGCAGTTGAAAGGATTAGTCCAGTGGTTGCTGCTATCAAGTTGTCTTCAATAGCACTATATGTATTGTATGTGAGTTTTAACTCCTGATTCAGTATCCAATTGTTGTGATTGGAGTAGAAGGAAAGATCTTTTACTCCCATTTAATTGAAGGCACCACATTCTTTGATATAATGTGTGAAGACTTGATGAATATATTTGTTGTTCATTAAGGCTTTATGCTCACAAGGCCAATTATGATCTTGTAGCAAAGCCGCTCTTTCAAGTTTCTCTTGGAGGCTTACGAATTTGTGGCAGTAGAAAAGTAGATGGTCAGTAGTTTGTTGTTCCCTGTTGCATTCACAACTATCGTGGTTTTGTATTTTGAATCTAGCAAGATATGAATTCAGGTTACCATGCCCAGTAAGAATCTGAGTAAGATGGAAAGAGTTTTTGAAGTAATTAATTTTATTGAATACAGTAATATTAGCGATGAATTTATAAGTTTTTCTTCCAGTGATAGCAGTATCCCATTCTTTCTGTCAAATTTTATTCATACTGTTCTTTATTGTATTCTTGATGTGATTTATTGGAATACGACTGTAGCTAATGTTAGTCTCCATCGCTGCGTATTAGAAGACATGTCGCAACAAGTTTCGCCGTGGACGTTACTTAAGTGCGAGTATATGTATTTTCAGTAATTGAATGTTTTGTTCTCGGCGGTGTTACGCTTATTGAGTCCTTTTTCTAACGAATTTTTAACTTTCAAATACGTCTAATTTCTACTGTTTTGCCTATTTTATATCGATGATAGTGAGGATTATTAAGTTTACACATATTTCGATGTATTTACTATCGATTTTAATTTGGCATTATTTCGCTAAAGTGGAAGAATCCAATGAATTTAGATGGATTACGTCACATGGCATTTGGCCGACGTCTTAAGTAATCAGGTAATCTTCAACAAAACACGTGACTCAAAAAAGAAAATAAGGCCTTTTAATTCTAAATGTAATTGCAATACAAATTATATTAGAAAAGAAATAAATTTTTCATCTTTTGAAAAGTAGAAGCTTAATATGTTTCTATTGTTCTGTTATGTATATGTTAAAAAGTAATGGGAGTAATGGGAAAAGGTCACATTCCTGGGGTATTCCTTTTGTTGTTCAGATAAGATTCTGAATGGCATCATTTAATCTTATTTGGACATTTTTTTTCTTTTCGAAAGGGAGAGGTAGATTTCCACATGAGAGCGTTCTAGCACGGGTATGCTAATATATATGCAGGATATTTCTAAGTCCACCGACAAACTTCCAGAGCAGGTTCTACTCATGAAAATAAATAAAAAGTGTCTTATGAACATAGTGTCGGATATCCATATTTAATGGGTTATAGCTTTTCTATCATAAAACGGAACTATTTTAGTAATACTCCATTGTATTGAATAATCATAAGTAACGAAAATCGTATTATTAAAATACTTCTCAAAGCAATTAACATATTTATAAAAGATAATTTATTCTGAAAAGTTATCTATAGAGACGTGATGTTTTATTTAAATGTAAATTTTACGAGATTTAGAATCTATTGTAATGGAATCGTAGAATGGAATAAGAATTACGTATGGGTTTACAGACATCAAGAACGTGCCTGGGATTTGTCAAAGAATTAGACTTTTCATTGTCATTTTCTGTATCGACTCTGACGGAGGGCATTTCGAATATTTACTATGATGCCCAGCTGCAGTTTTTTTGTTACTGCTGAATTTTATTAAAATATGTAAAAAATAAGATAATTTTGTTTGCAATTAATAAAAAGTTAATTCAATTACTGTTGGTGGTATTTTCAAATGTTATAAAGGACTTCGATAATAATATCTCATATTACGCGCGGGTTAATACATTCTACGACTTTCGGGTGAAAAACCGGTTTACCTCGAAAAATATGCATTTCCGACACTATGTTCAACAGACATTTTTTATTTATTTTCATGAGTAGAACCTTCCCTGAAAGTTTGTCGGTGGACTTTAGAAACCCCCTGTATATGAATGTTGTTGTATCTTATATATCAATTTAAATATCATATAGTAATTATTTATGCGCACAAAGATATCATTTTATTAAATGATATTATTCGAAAAGATTTAATAGATGTTAAAAATTATTTTTGATTAACACAGTAATAATAAATTATAAAAAGTTTGATTAAATTCTATTTTAAAAAACAAGCATTTGCAGAAAGGGCTCAAACTGCCTAGTTTCCGAAAATTCATTTATTTGCAATTGAAATCCATTGATTTCGTTTGTCGAACTTTAACATTGATTTCGGCGACGTCATAAAATATCGGTATTGATGACGTCTGGCATTGTCAGGCCACGATGACGTATCAGTTCCGACATAACATTTTTCAAATCAGGTAAGTCATACATATACCTCTATCACTTATAGCGCTTAGCGCTATCTGTTGGCAATAATATACATGAAAATTTTGATAAAATTCTATCCTGAAGAAAGTAATGATTGCAACAATAAAAAATATCTCAATTTATGTACTGATAATTAATTCAACCGGATAAAACATAAATTACTTAATACATACTGTCTATGTTATAGAAATAAGGAAAATTTTAATTTTTAAATGATTAAGGAAATTATATATGACAGATATTCAGACTAAAATGCACAGTTGAGTTATTACTACATAGGTTGTACAAATTTTTTAGCATAACAAAAATGCAAATAATTCGAAATACATTTATTAGGTTATATCACGATATAAATTAAAAGACATGAAGGAAAAATAATAGGAAATTGATAAGATAAATTTAGTTAAACTAATATATACAAAGCAACTGATAAAATATAGTAACAAAAATAATTATAGAAATCAAAATTCGAAATATTTCTATAATTTTATCAAATAAATATACCAATAGAATACTTTGGTATATGAAATTACAGCAAATTTTGTCATCGATATCTCTATTAGTTTACTTACATACACCAATATAACTAGTGATGAAAAAAATTATTCCAAAATATAAATTATCATTTAGTCAAAAATCGAGTAGAACAATTAAAAATTGGAATTTATTAAAACTTGAAATAAAGCAAATAACAACTTAAAATAAATGAAAAATCTTTCTGAATAAAAAACATAAAACAGAGGATCATTTTGTACGACAAATTACAATTATAGTTAATTGCATACAATACACATATGAATTATAGAAACATAATTACAGTATGTTTAATGACTGTGAACTTCATGGACATATCAGGTTATATCCGATGTACTTAATTGTATTATATTGTACAGTGTATGTGCTGAGATTGGTGATACGTGCTAAGGATGTAGTCAATGCTAAATATCTTTTTAAATAGTGTGTATGTGTATTGTAATGTAGATAAGGATATGATATTGTATGATATGCTGTAACTTACGATCATTATTTTTTTTTGTAAGTTTCTATATAAATATATCACAAAATTTATAAAGAACTAACAAGTAAGTTTTTCTGAACCAAAATGTGGTATGTTAGAATATGAAACCGACAAAATGGTATGAAGAAATTCAAATTCTACTAAGAGTATTCATTCAAAATAATGTTTGAAAGGGCATAAATTAAGAAAATATTTCGGCAACTGAAAAAATTTAGGAACCACAGTCGAAAGTGGATTTTTCAGGTAATAAACGGAAAAATCCGATTCTCAGTACCTGGTTAATTAAATCAGTATTAAAATTTCTTAACATTTCTTTATCATTTTTTTATTGATTTGTTTTGAGGTTTACACACGTAAACGGTACACAGCTGTAATTTAGATCATGACCTGTATAGACTGTCAACCGCAGCGAACATATATAGCTGGTACTAATTGAATAAATTACTGAAGCAACATTCTTGATTTTAATATTAAATAAATATAATAATGATGAAATAAAATATCATTAA
>WUQG02001305.1:0-12342 GCA_011317285.2 Androctonus mauritanicus | reverse complement strand
CGTGACACCATGTTGACACCCGTCTAACGTCTACTGCGCATCACAGTGAGCTCTCTAGTCTATCTCTACTCTATGGTTCAAACACTGTTGCTCTCTGTTACGATATATATCAGGCATTCATACTGTTCTTACAGATTCTTAATTTTGCGACTGAAAGCCATTCCATAAATTTAAGAATGAAGCCATCCCATCGATAAATAAAACAATTCTTGAGATTTGCTATCCATGTTGAATTATCTAACGTCAAATAACGTCACAGTACTTGACCAATAGCTGAATGACGCCATTTATTTATGTCGCGCATACGCTCTTGGTTCCAACATCGGTACGCCCGACGTTTTGTCGCAGTACATTTACGTCAGCATATTTTATTAACTCCGCGTTTTACGCCTGTGAAATCCAGTTTACATCAGTTTATGCAATTTCATATTACGTCAGTCAGCGAATGTATAAAAACTCGTAAAAATTTAAAAAAATCACCTGAACACCAATAAAATGTTTAAAATCACATATAAGTGAATGTTAAAATATCAAAAATATTTTACGAAATTATTTAAAAGCTTAAAATTGTTATCAGCGACCTTATTTATTTATTTAAAGACTTTATAAAGGATTTTGTTCTTTTTTAAAGAGTTTATTGAAATAAGTAGCGATTCTTGGAACGAAGTAATAACGTAAGACAAGGAATGACTATACTTAATTTTTTCAATATTTTTAAATGAGCTAATCGTTAACAATTGTTTCTACATTTACATGACAATGTAAATAAAAACTTTGGCCCAAATAAAACAAATATTTATATGAAGTATTTCTTTAATCAATTTCTTCATACTCATTTTTAATATTCTATACAAACATATTCATCTCTTCTTCTATTCTGATAATCGTATCAAATAGAAATTATTTTATTTTTTCTTGAAATATAATTTATAGTTGTTCAAATAACGTAGTGATTCTTTTATTATTCTGAATTTATATTACTATTAATTTGAATAATGGTAAAAAGTTGAGTGATGAAGAATAAGCACATCTCTAAAACAGAAAATAGAGATAAGTATCACATGCAAAAATATTCTATATATGCATATCAATATATTTGCACGAATATTATAAATTCATCATTTAGTCATACAATCATTCTGTTTGTTTTTCTGCCACGCGTTTTACTCCAATACAAACATAGATACATAACACATTCTAGAAAAAAGGAATATGTATTTAACTCATATATAAATAGATAACATTTTTTGCTTTATCAGTTTCAATTACAGCAGCCACCAATAAATCTATGACTGAAATTAAACAGATTTTTGTACGCAAATAGCAGTTCTCAAAAATATTATACAATAAAATATTACAGAAACAAATAATATTCATACAACTTTTTCTTTCAACATTTTACGTTAGTGTTCATCAATAGATCATTAATTTCAATATGAATTTTAACAACTTTTCATCCGATTGGCTACTAAGAGTTAGACTATTTAAGTGTCCAGTATGTGCTGTCTATGGTAAGAGAAGGCTCAACCATGAGGAGAAGGCTGACAGTTGAGATTTAAAAGATTAGTTCCGGATATCTGCTTTAAAAAGCCTATAAACGCTGAAATCCAGTATGGATATCCATTTCGATGTTTAACTCAGTTTCGTAAATTAATTATAAATTACTTCAATGTTTAAATTTTAAGAACATTACTGTTTATTGATCTATAAAAACACAAATTTTTAATTAACCGATAAATATTGGAAGAATAATTTCCATCTAGTTAGAGATTCCACACTTCATATTGCAACTGAAAATACCGTTAGACATGGATCATCATCTTGATGCTAAAATATTGATATAGATGATAATAACAGAGCATTTCTCTATATCAATGAATAAATTTTCAGTTTTATATTCTAAATTTTGATCTTAAGAGTGAAAATTGAGAAATCATGACTATTATCATGACTATCATGACTATTATCATGAGAAATCATGACTATTATCATGACTATTATCTCATTATTCAATACTAAAATAATCTCGTTCATTACTTTTCTGTTGAACTGCAATGAACTTTTTCTGATCAAACACAATTAATTAATTTTATTGAGTTTCCATTATTGTTAGTATAATTGCAGGAACGAAGACTATAGCCGTAAAGTATACAAAGTCATTATCCTTAAGGAAATTAATATACTTGCTTTAAATTAAGTTATATATTTTTTTGGAATAATCTCACATCTCACTGGTCAGCTAAATTACCATATTCTTTCTTAACTTCTCACATCTCAAGTGTGATTTCTTGAAATATTAAAATTTATCTAATTTTTAAATTTCTTTTAAAATTAAAAAATCATCATCCTAATCAGAGCTTAACATACTTACATTTCGAACATTATATTTCGTGATGAGAAAGAAGTCTACAAAGTTCAGCGATAATTTCCATTCTTCGCATTGCTCCTTTAGATTACAGGCCTGAAAACGTAATTATCACTGAATATATTTAGTCAAGAGCAGCTTAAACTTTTGAATATTTAGGAAAACAAATGTTGGATACTTTACCAGAATTATATCTTCCATTGACTTCTGAGATAAAGCAATTTCATATATTTTGGAATAGATAATCTGCTGCTATAAAATATATGACTTACGTTAAATATTATATTAAATATATATGGAAATTACAATTTATGCATATTAATGATAACAGATTATTAATTTACATAATTTCCTCTAAAAGTTCCTAAACTGCAATAACCAACCCAATTTAGTGAAGATTTTCTTTAATGGCAGTGTCATGTGAGGACAATATGACAATCCTTATATGATTTTTGTGCAATGTAAGCAAATCCCTTTCTTTAAAGAAGGACCTAAAATAAAATCTTTTGCTTGTCTCAATGAAGGAATGGATCGTCAACAAATCCAAATACGTAAATGACTGTAATTATTTTTTATTTAAATAGTTGTCAACAATCAAACAATCATTTTAATAATTATAATTATTAATAATTATATTACTGTTGTATACTGCCACAATTATATATCATATTGATTTCTGCTGGATCATTCACATTGGTTCTTCAAGTATGCAGCCTAAAATTTTGGACAGTCAAAGTCTGAAAAGGGTTTTCTGATTTTTTAAACTAACTTTCAATATAGTATCTGAATATTTTGAGCATTTTCTAGTTATCCTACGTCTAGTAAGATCATCTGACTGTTCTTGCTGCCACAATGGCGTGTACTATCCTTAGTTAATACTCCCAGTCTCCAAACTTAATATTTTTATTATGTGTTATTTATGCTTCTTTACAACTGGAGGTTGCTCTCCGACGAGAAAGACAACATCCAACTGGAAACAGGCGTAAATAATACCTCGCCGCCTGAAGGTGGCGAGTGTGGCGTGTGCTGGCTGGCACTATGTCTATAACTGTTTTATAGCCGGGCCGATTCGTCAGTAAATGTCTATGGGCTCTAAGAGTTTATAAGTGGGATGACATTTTTAACAATGTATTTTTCCATCCGCATGGTGCATATACTTACTTACTCCGGGGGCCCTATGATGCATAAAGTATCGGGCTTGTTCACCCGTCCTGATTGCTGACGGTGTTAAAGTGAAATTCATTCATTTCTTGGCTTTGTTTAACTTTTTATAGAGAGATCCTACAGTATCGGGTAAACTCGGAAAGGTCCGATCTGGGTGAACCAGATACTGTTCCATGTGAAGAAATTCCTATTAAATCGGTAGAGCCTAACATTACTCAACTTTCGCCGGTAGATGCTCTTTACTTTTCCACTCGACCATCCACTAATCGCGGTCCGGGATTAAGAATCTGCCCACCATATGAATTCAAGTCCCATGAGGTACAAGTCCTCTAAAACCGGTCCTAAATTCCAATAACAAAACCAATTTAGTGAAGATATCTCTTAAATGGCAGTGCCATGTGAAGGCACTGTGATTTGATTTTTATGCAATATAAGCAATTCTAGTTTTCTCTAAAAGACCTAAAATAAGATTCTTTGTTTGTCTTCGTGGAAGATGGACCATCGACGGAAAAGCTCCAAACATTCCCTTAAAATCATTTAAAACGCATTACATCTAATTCCCAGGATGACTTGTATCCAATAAAGAGTCTAGATGTCCTTCCTCGACTACGAATAGACTGAACCAATATACGGAACCAATATACAGTATATCAGATATCGCTAAAATTGATATAATATTTTGAATGATATACGGCAGGTAGAGATATCTGCCAGAGAGAGATTAAACAAAAAAGAAACGTGGTTTTTTTGGTTATTCTATTAGATCTGTAAGATATTAGAAATTATTATACGATTGGATATAGCGATTTTAAATGTTTTGTTATATCATACACAATTTTTTCGCGGACTTTTTTCTTCACTAAATTCATTTTCCTATTAGTCTAGTTAGATTTTTCTTTATTGTCGACTCATTTTCATCTATATTTCAAAAAATGCAATCTTGCTGATTTACCCTCAGATGTAATGGATACCATTTCTGATAGAAATTATTTACAGAGAATATTACTATTAATTTCGTTTTTCTCGAGTAGTATATTCGAAAAATATTGAATATTTTGAATCAAATTATATTGAACATGAATTAAAAATATTTACTGAATACTAAACGTACAATATATTTCAACTTACGTATTCTGAAACTTTAACCAGGTAATACAAATATATCATCATAGGTAGAATTAAAAACAGCATCATCACCTATTGAATATTTTATTGTCAAATTAATTTCATCACTTATTAGATTAAATGACGAATAAATCGATATGAGCCTAGGGCCCAGGAAGATGGCCGGATTGACTTTTCCCTTATGATAATATTTATTTATTTATTTATTTTTCAAAATTCATGAAATAATCAATTGCTAATTTTTTAAATTTATATTTTATGAATATAAGTTTGTTTTAATGTAGACATAAAATAGCAAGTAATCTGTTGGATAATAAGAATATATTGGAAGCTGTTATTTATTACCTTGTGTTCTTTTCTATCACGGATTTACGATGCCACGACACCAACTGTTTAATAATAATTTCTGAATTATATACTTCATAAAATATTTTTCTGGAAATAATATTGTCATTAAATCATTAATGCAGTTAATAATTATTTGACCATTTGCCTTTGATAACGTACTTCGGAATATATCGTCAGCGTGAAAGTTATTTACTGTCACTAGATAATTATTTCAAAAAATATATATTAATTATTAATTATTTTAAAGAAATTATTAAATACGTATATAAAAAAATATTTATATGTACATGTTATATCTTCGGAGAAGAAGAAAAATTTATCATCTGTGTTGATATCGCATGATATTTTTATGATGCGATATTATACCAAAAATCTTTGTAAATTTTAAATTACGTAGAAATAATGTAAAAATTTTGATAATGTATAAGAGGCACTATTCATATAATAATAACAATATAAAATAAAATAAAAATAAATTATTAAATTTTAATAATTCCGAGCACAAATAATTTTCTTCATATTTTTTCCATATGAGACTGAATGAATATAACAATAGCTTATTAGGGGGATAGCTTCCAAACTATTCTGATAATATCTATATAATACTGAGTTAATGATATTTAATATACAGTTTTAAATTTTTATTAAATTTGAATTATGTTATTTAAATATAAATATTGAGATATAGTGCAGAACGAATTTAAAATTTTTATGATAAACCCACGGATGGTACATTTATCCTCAAAAACATCAGATTCTTTCAGCACTAGATTCAAAATCCTCTTTTTTTTTCATTTGTTCTTAATGAAAAAAATTTTAAATAAATACCTGAACCTGATGTTTCATATTTGTATAAGCAACTGAATCGGTATTAAGCTGTTGTATTGTTTGAGGGCCTCATTGATCGAGAAAAATGATCAGAAGAAAACAATAAATAAAACAGGACACAAACAAAAAATTGTAAACTATGCATATCAAAACATTAGTAGGTGCATTGTTTTATTTTAATTCTAAGTTTATATTTCAAACATCTAAAATTGATTAAAAGATATATTTTTATTTGTAAAAACTAATAAACTAGATTATAAAGTTGTATTTCTATCACACATCTGGTTTCTAACCAAAGTGTTCAGTTTATGACGTTATGTTTCCATCATAATCTCATTAAAACTTATTATTAAACTAATTTGTGACGAGACCACTATAAGGTAATCTTGATGTAAAATATAATTATGTTGAAAATAAAATAATTTTGAATTTGTATGATAGTATAATGAATCTAGATATCTTTTCTTTTATTATTGTACGTAATTTTAATGATTTTTGATTTTTTTTTCGATCGGAGTTGAATGAAAATTATATTGTTTTTGAATTAAAATATTGAAGAACAAAACATGATATCGTCGGAAAAATCGTCATTATGCGCTTTACCAGTGACGATTTTTGTTGTCAGAAACTTATTTTATTCATAACTTATTAAAATAATTAAAAATTTGATAAAAAATTGAACAGAAAAATATATAAAACGAAAACCTGTTTTGTTCACTAGATTAAATATATCACGAATAAAAATTTATTTTTTTAAAAATTTATCTGTTACTTTGGAGAAATTTCATTAAAAATGCATTCTGTTTTTTCATTTTTAATTTTGTTTATTATAATGTGAAATGATTTAACAAGAATGAAAATTTAAATCCACTACTCTAACATATAAAAAAAATTAGAAAAAACAATTTAAGTACAACTTACTTGATGATAGTTCTAACAAAATAATTTAGCGAAGATTTCCTCAATATACATGAATATCATAGCGAAAAATTGCATACGCAATGAATACTGAAGAATAAAGTTAGCAAAATAAATTGAAATCTATTAATTTCATCAAACAAATTTGATAAAATTAATAGATTTTCATTTAAATTCTAAACGATTTGATAACATAATATATACGTAACAAATAATGAAAAAAAATCAATATGAAGAACAAATTTACCACAATGATTTAATTAATAAATTTAAGCAATTTTTTCTCTTTGTATCGCAATTAACAATTATTAACAGTCGCTGATTACGATATCCATGTTTCGGTTAGAATGGATAATAAAATATCTTCCGCCATCTGTATTTTGCCATCCAGATTGATCGGATAATTTTATGATTGTATTATCGTTAGCTGACAACATTCCCCTATTGGTAGGTTTATTAATTAATAAAATAATTGCTGATGTGGGCGTTCACTTTATCAGCTATATAAAGAAAGATTTCTTTGTCCAAAACCAACAATTCATTTTGTCTGCTTTCCTAGAAAATTCCATAAAACGGTTCAAAATGAATTACTTGGTGATGATCAGTTTGGCACTTCTCTTCATGACAGGTAAGATTCATACATTCATAGAATAATTCTTACGAATACCCTATTAAGGTTTACTGGATGAAAGAAATATTGCGTTATTGTAAACTGTAAAAGAATGAAAATTCGATGTGTTAACGTTTTCTAGCATTTTAAAAATTTTATTAATAGAGTCATTTTCTGACTACAGGTGTGGAGAGTCTAAAAGACGGTTATATTGTCAACGACATAAACTGCACATACTTTTGTGGTAGAAATGCATATTGCAACGAGCTATGTATCAAGTTGAAAGGTGAGAGTGGTTATTGCCAATGGGCAAGTCCATATGGGAACTCCTGCTATTGCTATAAATTGCCCGATCATGTACGTACTAAAGGACCAGGAAGATGCAATGACCGATAAATTATAAGATGGAATGTATCCTAAATCTAAATGTTAAATAAATATAATTTAAAAAATTATATTTTTTCGATTATTTTTATTCACTTTAAATATTTATATTATATATGAATTCATAATAATTTTCGCCGTGCTCCTTTGTTCAACGAGAATGAACCGAACCTCCTCTATGTAAAGAAAGTCATACAAATATCAAAATACATTTAAATGGGCATTACTCCATGATTTTAATTTTTTTGAAAAATTTTATTGTACGTGGAAGTACAAAACAATGCATAATATTATTGCATATAGGATTGTACATTTTAGTTAAACCGCCATAGATTCTGTTATATATGACGGCGGCTAATTTTCGAATTCTCAACCTGTGGGGCGCGCTCCTTAGGGGTTGGGAGCATATCGAAAAGAAAAGTAAAAAAATTAATTTATTTACTGAACGAAAAGCAAAACAAAGTACATTCTGCCATAATAAAAAATAAAATACAAGTGTACACTGATATAATACACTTATGAATAGGATTGTATCATACTGCACAATGAACCTAATTAACTTATCAATATTAAATTAAAAACATGTTTAATAAGTAATATTGACACCCTTGGGCCTGTCTTCCAGATCCAAATTTTTCGAAGGAAGGTATAATATCAGAATTAGACACTCTGATTATTTTTCTATATTTAGCTGAGATCTATACTTTATATTCAGAGCAGCCACCGCAGAAAATCCGATTTCGCAAAGATAGGATGTTGAAAATGGTAATATTTAAATAGTATACGAAATGCTCTTGTTTTCAGTGCAGAAAACTCATCATCCACCCCTGCGCAAAATTCAAAGAGTGATTTATTACTAAATTGTCTTTTGATTTCGCCACTTGCCGTGAAATCTATGAAGATTTCTTCTTCGGCAATTATGAGAGCTTCCGGAGTATTTGAAATGGATGACTAATATCGTAACTTGCTAACAATTCGTCGTCAGCAAGAAAATACTTTTTAAAATTTATGCCAGCATGGCTAAATGATTTTCAATTGTTACAAAAATCACTTTCACATGATGTTCTTCAGGCTTGTAAGTTTTAACGCATTCGTCCACATTTGCAAACGTTTCTAGGTTCTTTTACTTCAAATTTCTGTTCTACAATTCCCATTTTCTACAAAAAGCATTGACTTCATCAGTAGTATCAAACATATGTGTATGCTCCTTGCGGCTAAGGATTCAAGGTATTTAATTTCTCGAATATATCGAACAAGTAGCTCAATTTCATCACAAATAAACCATCTCGAAACTTCTCGACTTCCGATCGGTTTTCTTCTTCTAGAAAAATGGCGATTTCATTTCTTAATTCATAAACACCTTGCAAAAATTTCCCACGTGATGACCATCTAGCCTCGCAATAAAATAGTAACTCCAAATGTACTGCACCTATGTCTTTACAAAGTGCAGAAAAGATTCTTGATTTTTAGGGTCTCATTTTTATATAATTTTCTACGGTTACAATCGTCGTCAGCATAATATTTAGACCAGCACTCATTTCTTTGGATGCCAGAGCTTCTCTGTGGATCATGCAATGTGTACAGAAACACTGTGCAAATTTTTGTTTCACAATTGCTTGTATACTTTGGAATCTTCCAGACATTGAATGGCACCATCGGTGCATATTCCAACGCAATTTCTCCACTCCATGTTTGCCCCGTTTATAAAATCATTTAAGATAGCAAATAATGCGAATGCTGTTCCTTTGAGTCCTATTGGTTTGCAGAAAAATAGTTCTTCCATTGCCGACATACCACCACAAAATCGAACATAGGCAATGAAATAAACATCTTTATTGCTATCTGTTGCCTCATCAAGCTGAATTGAAAACCATTTGTCACGCAACTTCCCGGAAACCTGATGCTGTACTTCTTTAGCTATATCATTAATTCGACGGGCAACAGTATCATTTGATAGAGGTATGGACTGCAATTGTTCGGCAAAATTATCTCCAAACAGTTTCTACACTCTCAATTGCAGCTGGCGAAACATGTTCTTCACCAATGATGTGAGGCTTTTTACATCTGGCAATTTTATATGAAAGTTTGTAAGAGGCAAGTAAAGCTTTTTCATTCAGAGACAGTTTTTTTTTCAAAAATCATTTTTGCATTCATATAATTTTAATTTTATTTCGAAGGATTCTCGGGGTTGTTAACGTGCTCACTATGAAGCGCTTCAAAATGTCGTTTAAGTTTTTTAGGTTTCGTGTTGTCCACTGCCAAAATTTTTGAACAAATGATATACAGGGGAGATACTTCTTCATTTACTTCAGTACTGGTAAATCCAAAATTTAAGTAATCTTCAGAATATTTTCTTGATTTTATTTCCGTGAACACGCTCATCTGTGCGCTTGTTGATGCTTCACTATCGTGTAATGCTCGCTTACGCCAATTTAAAATTTATCCACGATTTTGTATAAATCTACTGTGATGAATATTTAATACCGTGAATTGCAATTAGCACACAAATTACGACATACACATTCACGATAGAGCAATAGAAGGATTTACTCGACTGAGACGGGTTGGAATTGAACAAAGTGCAGCATTTATACACGTTTGCGCGTCCAGAATGTTCGAGACAAGCAGCGAGAATGTCCGTCATGGTGGACATAAGACAGAGAGCAATAGAGAGTCATGGATTCTGGTTTTTTCAATGCAGCGAATCGTGTTGCCAAATATCAATAAATTTATTTATTCTTGATAATTTGTAAGATTTCAAATTAAGATCGAAATGTAACTTTAGCTTCAAAATATTCAATATACATTATTATTGTAAACATCGTCATTGTATGAGAGGGAAGCGCGATGAAAATTATGATTGAAAATTGAGTCGCAAATATCCGAAAGGTTGAGAAACGCTGCATTACATGCTGGCCAACATAACTGGTAGTATCAATTGATAAGTTAAAAAAGTGTTCAATTAGCAAGGCCAAGACCCCTCTGAGTAGTTTGAGGGGTGGAAATTAGTATTGAAATCGAATCTTCTAAGATGGGATGCTTTACCGTGCCGATTGGAGGTATAGCACCTGGCCATTGAATTGGATCTAAACAAAGCACACTACCATCCCTGTCCTTCCAGCCGATGCCTTGTGCAGAATTAATTTGAATACAAAGACGAGTGTCTTTAAATTGTAGAGTTCACCGGATGTCCGCATAGTAAAGCATTCTCTTACCACTTTAATCTAATATGGATATGTTTAATTTCAAAACTCTTTTCTTTGACTAGGATTCGTTTTCTTTAAAATTCTTAACCGATGATAATTTTTTTCTGATATTCTGCGTTTTAATAAAAGATAAACCCAAAAATTTTTAGAAAAGGATTTTTTATATGAATCGATTAAAAAATTATAGTTTTAGCAAATGTTTGAGGAGTAAGTTAATTTATTCGACTGTCATCGCGATTATTTTAATATATTATCAAATAATATATATATTCAAATTAATTACTCTCATTACTACACATCGGATATATAATTTCTGTATTATTATTATCACAATTATGTTCAAATGATGCCAATCAATTGTAAATAATTTTCGGAATATTCGGTGTTAACTCGCACATAAATCACCAAGAACTCATTAAATCAACATCCTCGAAATTATCGGATATTCCTTGAATAATACTAATATATACTTTTTATTCAATAAACCAAGGTTGAAAAATAGATTAATACCCCAGATAATTTTCTCAACTGTTTTATCAAATGCATTTTGAAATATCATTTTTCAAACAAAGATGGTTATGTTGGACTGCAAAAAATCTAACAATGATACATGTTGGTTTTACCTAATTTTAAAAATTCTTTCCTTAATAAACGTACAGCAATATTGTTGATACAGTAATAACTCGGTTTAAGTCAATTTGCTTCATTTTCGATTTTACGTTTGTTTTCTTAATAATAACAGGAAAACATAAAAGTCTTCTAAATGTGCGTCTCACAGGCATAAAACGCGATGTAGATTTTTCGGCGTACCGAAGTTGATGATGCCACTTTCCTTTTCTGGCTGAATGCTGCGTCTTTATGCCCAAGTTGACTTTAGTTCAACCTTTTATGCCTCGTACAAGAATACGTCGGTCGTTCGTGCAACCCGCGGTATCAGCTGGTTGTTTAAACACTGTTGCTCTCTGTAACGATATATTGTCTGTCCAAGTTAGTTGTGTGGGTTCAGACTGCGCATGTCTTACTAGACTGGTCTATTGTGTAGAAACGGGAACATCTGTTGTTAAGTTGATGGGTAAGCATCAGCTCAGAAAAAGAAAATTTATTTTTTACACTATATTATAATTTATACAAAGGAGTTTTCAAAACGTAACAACTATTCAGCCATACTAAAATACTTATGTTAATTAGAATTCCCGGTTTTCTCATCCGTTTTGCATATACAGCCCTTTGTTTAAATGAACTTGTTTCAGTTTGTAACGTTTTCCCACACAACTAAGGCTCAACTCACACGGACCACAACCACGACCACACCACGACCACAAAACGGTGGTTGCTTGTGGTCGGTCGTGAATTATAATTATATTAATATAGAAACGCACGATCTAACTCACACG
>WUQG02001294.1:0-12342 GCA_011317285.2 Androctonus mauritanicus | reverse complement strand
AACGAATTTTCTTCTTATTTGCACATTTTTATTAAATCTAACAAAACATCATTAAATTTCAATGATTCCCCTATTTAGTCGATGAACCGCTGATGTCATTAAACACATGTATTATTTACAAATACGTATAACAAATATGATTTGACGGTTCTTTGAACATAAGATTGTTCCTTAACATGTCGATTACTGGAACGTTTACCTTATGCCATTCTTATTACATTATACAGTATTTATGAATTAAGTCAATAGATCAACACTGCAATATCAGTTTTAAACAAGGACATGCTGAAAAAGATAAAAACAAAAAATAGACTATCAGATATATATAGGCTGATAGTCTATTTTTTGTACAGACGTTTAGGCCTAACGCGATTGTATGTGGCGAGGACACGCGAGTTCGAATGGGCGAACGAAATCTTCTGATATAGTGATTGATGACAACATCAAACCATAGACCTTTTATTGAGAGAAAGAGAGGTTGTACAAAGGTATTCTGGAGGATAAATGTCTGTTCTTGAATGGAATAAATCATAGTCGTCTATTTGTTGGCCGATAGATGTTACACACAAGTCTTTAGTCCGCAATTAATAATCTTTAGTCCAGAATTAACAAGAATAAATAGGAAACATACACACTAGAGCGGCAATATAGCAGTTAACTTGTCGTGTTGGTTCCTTAAAGTTATGTCAGCGCTGATTGTTAGCGAGTCGGGAGTTTTCCTTCGTTGATAAAGGTTAAATTGTGAATCTTTTATTAACATTCGACTTAATCTGTCTCCGAGCAAGACTCATGTAAGGACGATGGCAAGATGTAATTCTTAAGACTGACTACCAAACTCTTTGATTGGAATCCCGAGCAACCCCTACATCAATCCTCCCCCGGGGGAGACATTTTCTCGATCGTCTTTCACTCCAGTTACATTCCTTTCTCTGCCCTCATCGCTCCACCTGCATGTCGTATGATTTTTTTATGTGACCATAGTTCTTAATTGGCCCCCTCGTGGGGCACACGCCCCACAAGGGGGCAATTTGATTTTTAAGGGGAGCAATTCCAGAATGAGTTATTAACAGTGAATTTTTTGCATTTCTTACGGTTCTAGAGGTCTCATAGGCCTATATAGTATATAAATATATACTGTGACATACACATTTTTTAAATTTAAAATCAAAATGTATATTGCGATCAGCTGGTGACAATGGAGAGGGGGAGAGCCGCTAATAGAGAGGAGTGGTTAGAACTTTTACTGTTTACCTCTCCATTGTCATCAGCTGACAGCCGTGAACATTCTGATTAAGATAAATCTGGCGATCTTAGAAGGAAGTAAAAAAGTATTTAGTGTCCACACGCAGTTAATGTTATTGAAGGGTCTTGATAAAAATCACTTCATATTATTTTTTAAACAATTTCTTAGTGATATAGTGATTCCTCAGTACTTCAACTGTCCTCTCGTTCTTTAGTTTTCTCTCTCATGAATGCCATGTTCTTCAGAAACTTGTAGGCTTTCTCCATGTGAATAGGAATTCACTTTTTGAATAAAAAATTATATATCACAGGAGGCATCAGGATTTTAGAGATGCTAAGGTGGGGCATGACCAAAAAAGGTTGGGAACCACTGTCCTAGGAGCTAACGAAACGTTAACTTCGTCGGACTATAAACAAACATTTAATAGAAACCTGAACTGAAATCAAACAAGCATTCTTTTAACTTTATATAAAAATTTTTGATAATTTTCCCTTCTCTAGACATTTGTCTTAAAAATAGTTCGTCCTTAAGAATCCGTTTTATTATTATTTTCCCAAGGTCTCCATAATTAAAAAAAAAAAAATTGTATTCTCAAGCAAATTATTTTTATTATTTAATAATTATTAAATTCTTTTTTTGCTACAAAATGTAAATATACATAATTGAGAATATCTATCATCAAATGTACAGTAATTGTTATGAGATTTATTTGTTATTTAGGACTTTTTTCGAATATTAAAAATCGCTTACGATCAAGACGATAGGTTATCGCTAGTTTCTTCGAAAAAGTATGTTTTAATCGTAGTTCGTAGTGACATTGTACTAGAATATATGACTCCCATATTTTTATATCTTATAATATATTAACAACAGTATAGCTTATTTGTAAACTAAGCATCAAAAGAGCACTACTTACTGTCTATGAAAGCTAGAGAAAAAATATTCAAAGTAAAATGCAATATATGTTAAAAATATTATTTACTTTGTCTGAAATTGGTTTTATGAATCAGCCAAGTGGTAGAATACATCATATGTTAGATTAAATATTTCTCAATTTTTCTTTTCTACTAGTTTTTACATAATATTTTTCATTTTATCTAAGAAACATTTTTTTTCTTCGCATCAAAATTCATTGCATTGTCTACTCTATTTCTTAAATTAAAGAAAATATGTAATTTTGTATCGTTTTAATACGAAATTCTAAAAACTGATCCCAGATTCTTCTGATTACCGAGTTGTAACGTAACTTGTTTTTGTTAAATTTCTGTAAAACCAAACATACATTGTGAATAAAACAGTCGATTTTATATAAAAGAAAGTATTTGCTATAATAATTTACCTTTTAATATTTAATATATACGACAGAAAAGTTTTAATTCGAAATTTAAAATGGCATAAATGGAAAAGATGGACTAAATGTTTAATTTCCGAAGAAAAATTGGAATGGAAAGAAAGCATAATAGCAGTAGATAGACAAAACTCTCATTGTGATTGTTGTAATTTTTCTTTTTCCTTATCTGTTCCTGCAAAAGACGATACATGTTTTACATGATGATCATTACAAATAAAGAAGTTGTCATTCTAGTAACGAACTTCTTCTTTATTCTCTTTACAACAATAAATTGTTTGGAAAAATTTATTGTTGCTAAGAGTTTAAAATCTCCAGGTTAACTATCTATAGATAAAGTAAATCTGCTGGTACATGACAATTTATTTTCTAACAATCCATTTGCTTATCTTCTACTTTTAGAAGAAAACTATTATCGTTGAATAATTTATAATAGATATCAGGAAAAGTTTTAAAACTATAAAAGAAAATTCCAAATCTTGAATGAATATGCAAATTTATTTTTCAAACGTTTAATATATTTTAGAAAATAATGCATCATTTTTTTTGTAAAATTGAAGAATATAAAAATTATTTTTCTTAAAATTATACCGAAATATTTATTTACTAACTTTAATTAGAAAGGATTTTGAAAATTATAAATTAATCGATTAATCGATTTATTTAGAAACTTCCAAAAGACAATGCCATAAACAGTATAAATTTTAACTTATGATTATAAAAATGTTAAACTGCATGTTCTGTGATAAAAATCGCAGAACATGCAGTTTTATTATGTTTATAAGAGATGATTTTGTGTCAAAAATTTTTATATTGTTTCGTAATTTCGTTAAAGTCTGAATTATTGTTATAAAAATCAGTTTAAAATATGTTTAAAGAATGTTTTAAACATAGAAAGACATTTAAGAGATTCTTTAATTCCATAAAAATCTTCAAATCATTCTTTGAAGTAAGTAATAACTGAAAAAAAAAGTGAAATTTTATTGAATATTAAAAATTAATGAAAAGTTTTCAAATCCTTAAATGTTTATTTTCTTTAATTCATAAATGTTACTGCTTACTTCCAATTTTATTATCAGTTTTAAATATTAAAGAATAGAACTAAATATTTTGAAAAGGACTTTGAAGGACTCACATTCATTAAAATTTTTTTTTTTTTTATTTTTCAAATTAATATCACTATATTAATATATAGGGTATATTATAATATTTTATCAAGAAATGCAGCTCTTAATTAAGAACATACAATAAAAATCAAATTTTCTTCGTTGTATTTTTTAAACAAGTTGCCAAGAATTTAAGTTTTGACTAAATTCTGGGCAACTCTGGGATTCTAATCCAAAATTTGTGAAATGTAATTATGAAAAATAATTTTCTTATTATTAGTAGAAAATGATGTATGAATAAAGAAAGATAATTAATCCTTCGTTCATAAAGTGGATAGCATCTGATGCAAATGTACAGTCATTTTGAATGCGTCAAAAAAAAAGTTGAACTCTTTTAAGTATTGTGTTTTTGACTATCGTTCGACTACTGTTCTTTGCTAAAAGCCAATAGACCTATTTTCCACTTCTAAACTGCTACTACTATCACCGATATGTCGCCTTTGGCAAGAAACTTTGCTGTTTCCTGCGAGAATTTGTAAGTTTTGTAAAAAAAAAAGTTAAACCTGTGACGTAATGTAAGACTGTCATTCAAAACAAAAATTGGTTACTGCTGAATACATAAGCGTGCCATTTTTAGCAGCAAGTCTTTTTACAACTATTTTTTTTTTTTAGAACTTTTAGCAGAAAATGGCAAAACTGTTTTAATCTTTATTGTAATTTTGAAAATAAAAAAAAAATTACAGTAAAGAATTTTTTATTAGAAATTCAATTCCGAAAGGTTCAAAATGATACCAAAATTTTTTTTTTCTAATTATAATATTTTTATTTAAAATTTAATTCTATTTTTGAAACTCTTTTTTATGCAGTCATTCCAATCGTTATGCTTATTTTTAACTCTTCTTCTTCTCACAGATATAATTTATATATTCTTTTATTCCAGAATGGAATAAAAGAATATATAAATCATATCTGTGAGAAGAATAGCCAGTGTAAATATCATTATTAATAAGGTTTTAGGATAGCTCCATTCCAAATTCCATCACAAATCTCTCATTTCCCTGTCAAACAAATCGAATAATAAAAGATAATGATTCTATTATTTATTAACACTGCCTACGGCTGGTTTCCATTAAAAATATCTGGAAGTGTGGGACCAGGAATCGATCTCCGATCCTTCAGTTAACCAAGAAAAGTGCCTTATTACGCAGTCACTCGCTCGAAGAATACAGCTATGTACTGCACTGTACAACCCAATTAATATCAGCGCCCCAGCTCTAGGCACTAGAAAAGCAAGAACAGCTTTTAGAGACAGCACTTCGGACGATAAATAGAGAAAATATTCATACAGAATGGCCGAAAATTTCTTTGCTTGAGGTACAAAAAACCTAGAACTAGCCTTGATCAGTATCAATTCACCTAGTTAAAAAAAATACATGTAGAAAGAAATACGTGCATGTTTTAAATATTGCATAATTTCTCTGTTCAGTAATATTTTAAAAGTTTTTTTTTTGTAAATTGCGTCTCTATTATTAAATGCATTTCTATGTAAATTAGAATTTATAAATTTTGATGTACCTTTCAATGAAAAACAGCAAAAATTATTAAATTTAGTAAGTAGATTAAACTGCTGATACTAAAAAAGTTTGTAATGTTAACGTAAAGGATAGAATTGTTTAAGAATTATGACATATCTGAGCTTTGCTTACTTTTAATCAAATGTTAATAGACTCATTATCACTCCAAAAAATCGAATTTTCTTGAATAAACTTTTTTTATTTTTTAATGGATGAATCATAAAAATATAATTTACGTTTACTTCTAATTTTTTCGTATATGCGACAACATTCCTGATCCCAACAGTAGAAAGTACTCAATGTACACTATATACGCTTTTTTGCTTTTTTATGAAGTTTGATATGTGGCTGTTATGATAAATGATTTCATCTGTAACTAATGTTCTATTCAAATTCGGTTTGCCTCTTTTCTGTAGATTTATAACTAGAGTATGTTTATAATAAATGACTGTAATTTGTAATATGCGGTTAGTTTTTAATGAATTATGCAATTCGATTGTTTCACAATTCACAACTATACAATTTTTAAAAAACTTTGCCTTCACCACGAAGAAATCAACACTAAACACATCATTAATCACAAAGTGTAGAAATTATGAAAAAATGCTAAAAGTGTTAAATTATAAATAAAATTATACAAAATTACGTGCAATCGATTTATTTTCGAACATAACTGATCGATTTTATTCAAAAAATTTTAACGATATTTAATTGTAAGAAAAATTGCAATTTTTTTTCTTTGAACTTAGGAAATATTAACTTTCTGATAATTACGACTTCCAAATTCGGGAAAATTTTTGATCGGTTTGGTTGGAAATTTTGGATTTATGAATCAAAAATTAAATACTTTAAGTTCTTATCGAAAATTTACATAAAATTGATTCCTTCTCTTTAAAGGAATTAAAATAATAAAATATTTTTTATAACTTTACCTATATTTTAATTTTTACAAACCTACCTTTTCACTTCTAGAAATCGATATTCATTCGAGAATTTTCGCTAACTTTCCCCCCAAAAATTTCAGTTATGCACTTTAATTTTACATGATAATTATTAACGTGCAACATGATAAATTATTTATATATACAATAGACTATGATGGTATCTCTTCCTTTTCTTCTCGATTGCATTATTATTATTTTAGACGATTTTAGCTTTTTCTCTCTTTCATCAATCTGGGTTAGCTGCCATCTGAAGAAGGTGGATGGAAATTTTAGCATAATTATTCAGCCAAAAATAACTGAATTACAGCGGATAGGTTATAGGTAGTTATATCGCCTCTCGTGATTTTTAAACATCTATTAAATGCAGCATATTTTAATTAACATTTTGTTTAAATCATTATTATTGTTAAACATTCATCTAACTTGAAAAGTATGCTATAAAATGCTTTCTTTTCTTCTATTTATCATTAACTAATGACAATTAAAACTATAGAGATATCTTTATCTAATATGCAATTTATGTATTGAATCAATATTATGATTAGAACACAGGTTCATTTAATTATATTTAAGCCCTCTATCTTTATTTAAACAATACATGCATTTTCCATTTAAACGATAATGTTACTGGGTACACGAATGATTCTCAAAACATTCATATTAATTTAAGAAAAATCTTTATATTCCTTAAATATATTTAAACATAGCTTAAGATCAATTTTCTTGACTTAATGATATACATATATATGTAACAGTTAATTTAAATAAAGAAAAAAATATTCTTAATTATGTTAAATAATGAAAAATTGTAGTTAATTATTTTAATTTCATTTTTTTTTTATTAATTTGAGCTTGTATTTCTGGAAATTTCATTTCAAATTATGCTATTATAAATAAATACATAAATATTTCGCACAATTTTATATTCACTGAAAGAAAAATAACTCTAAAGTACAATATATTTATATATATATACTTTTTTTCCCTTCAGAAAGATCACATTTTCATTAATCACGCGGTAAAAGTTTCACATCTTTCTCGCATTAATGCTGGAACTATAAGGATAATTAATCTTCCATCAAAGGATAAAGTTTATCTATGTTGTTTATAATAAAGTTTGTTTTCTTAACTGAAAAAAAAATAAAAATAAAAATAAGATGCGATCATTTACAGAAACGTTCTTTTGTTTCAAAATTAGTTTCTGAATTCGTTCTTGATGCTTCTCAAGTCATCCGAAAAATTTATTTTTGATCATTTATACATACAGTATAAGAAAACTTAGAAATCATATTTAAAAAAAATAATAATAAAACTACTTATTTATTTTAAGAGCAAAACAGCTTCTTAAATTTTTATTATTATTTATATTACTTATAAAAAATATTTGCAGTTTGTATAACTAAATATACGTTTGCATATATCTGATTAATTGAAAGAACTGAAATAAATTATGTTGAAAAATTAATATACTAATAATACAAATATATTTTGCATTTATATGTAGTATTTAAAAAAAAAAATAAACAATTTTTACTGAAAATTTATTTTTCTTTACTGCTCATACAATGTTCTAGTAAATTAATTTTACGTTTTATAAAGCAAATAAGCGAATAAATGCTTATCTTGTCTGTTGAACAACAGGAAAAATGAAAACAAATATTTCCAAATACAGTATATACAGATTTTTATCTTTTAATAAAATGAAACGCAATTTTCAATTAAAAAAATAAAATTTATCGTGTTTAATTAAAATAACTAACTTTAACTGTTGCAGTAGCTTGTTCAATAAAACAATCGTAAAAATTTTACAGCTTAATCATCACAATAAATAAAATTTTTAAGTAATTTTTCCAGAAATATATTTCTTAAAAAAGTTTTTAATAAATTTATGGAAGATCCTTTTAAAAATTTACAACTAATTTCTAAGAAAAGAAATCATAAATGTTTATTTTCCATTAAACTACAATAAACTTCTTGGATTTAAGAATTGTTTGAACTTTATTATCAAACTTATTTCATTAAAAAAAAAAACTGCTGCTTAAATTTATGATTCAATAAATTAAACGAAATATATAGTTAGTAATTTAAGTGAAGAATTTGGAAAGAGAAAACAAGACGAAGATTAAATATATATATATTTTTAGTAATGCTAAATTTATTATAATTAAAAGAATAACAAAAATATAAAAATATGATTTTATACTGAAGAGAACATTATCGGATTTTTAAAGCGATTACGATGATTTAAAACAAAATTAATTCGTTTTCTTTGAACTTAAATATAATTTACTATATCAGATTTATATTTATAACTTTATCTGATTTAGAATATTACTATAAAAAAAAATTTATTATAAATTTTAAGTACGATTGGTAGAACTTGTAAGAATAATAATTGTGATAAATTTACTTAGAAACAAGTCTCTTACATTATAGGCTTTAACATCGACCAAGTAAAATTACACATTCCAAACCATCTCAATATTAATTAATATAGACGACTGTCATAGATAACATAGAGATATCGCTTATAAACTCGTAAACAATTATAATTTTACTCATCTAATTTCAAACACGGATAGTACAATATATTGGGATTAATACAATTATCTAAGCAAACCGAATAAGTTACTAGAAATAAATTGATTAAAATATCTAATATAGAAATACTCAATTTATCACTGAAGTGATATATTTTATAAAAAGAATTTATGTATGAGATGGATTTATAAATAGACTAACTTAAGAGATACATCTAAATCATGTGAAGTACAGGATGTAGTAGATACTCACTGACACGTATAAGGCAAAGATTGATTTCACGGTGATCAATAGGTAACTTAATCAGAGATTTAAGAGATTATTTTAAATCTTACAAATGTGCAAACTCTCATAAATATCAAAATTATAACTGTGATTGCTAGATTTTAAGGAATTAAAATAGTATAAAGATATCTTCAAGTCGTTTAACTACTGGAAATAACACTATATCTCTTTTGATCCTTTCTACTTTATAAAGCCTTTTTGGAAATATCTATGAATTTTATGAGCAAAAGAGCTTCAATAAGCTTTTCCTGACCTGGATAGCATCCTCTATAAATTTTAGAAGTAAGAAATTTTTATAAATCTTTATTTATAAAGTTTTTATACGGATTGTTTGCAATACTATACTTATTTTGGGGAATTTCATCACTCTTTTCGCCACCTAAAAAGTAATATTTGTTAATAATAAAATGTCAAATAAAATTTTAATTGTTCTTCATAATATAAAAATTACAAGATTATTTCTTTCATTTTAAAATACTAAATAAATTTTTACTGAAAAAAATAATAATAACGCGATGTTCAAATAATAATTTAAATGGTTTTAAAAATTATTATTTTACTTTATAAAAATTTTTAAATTATGTTTTCTTTGTAAATAAGTTTAGTTTATGATAAATAATCTTAAATCGCGTACAAAGAAATTTTTATTAATATTTTATCACGTTTTTTATATATATATATAAATTTCAGAGATTAAAAATTAAAATCAGCTTATTAATTTTTGAAAAAGACTTGCATAATACTGTAAACATCAAACTTTTAGTTGAGAAGAATTGAAAAAATATATATTTTTTTTATAAAAATTCACTGAAAATAAGAAAAGTAATTGTGCACTTACGAAAAATTTGCACAATTACGTTTCTTAAAGAACTAGAGATTGATATTTTTAGATTGCTTTCAATTAAAAGAATAATAATAATAATAATAGAAAAATATTAATAAAGTAAATTTTTTTGTCACTCAAATAATTTGAATTATAAATTCCATAAGTGACAATCAAAAAACATATTCTAATTATCCTGTCATACAAAAATGGGAGTTTAGCTTTATAATGGAATTAATATTTTTGATAATAATCTACACGAATCATTTTATAATCTTAACAAACATTCAAAATTAATAATATAAGTATTTTAATTTGTTACAATGTTTATAATTCTTTGAATTAAAACTTTATTTTAATAACTTTTATATATTAATGGATAAAAGACAAAGTAAGGGATTTTATCATTTTTAAAACAAGGAATTTCCAAAGGCATAAAAGTGACTAATAGGCTTCATTATCTTATAATTTCATAGAATTTTATTTTATTACAGACATTTATCATAAATACAGGTATATATTTTCGTAATCTTTTAAATATCTTGATCCTAATAATCCTACTTGAATATTAACTCATTAATAATTAAATAAATAAAACGAGATGTTAGCAGTGTGTATATATGTATGCTAAAAGTTTATATTCAAATTTGATTAAAATGATTAAATAAAAAATCGTAAAAAAATGAATGTATTGTTTAAAAACTCACTCGCTAATTATGATTCTAATTCACAAATTATGATTGATATCAATATAATACTGAGAGTTATATTTCCAACGAATTTTACTTCAAATCGGCTGTTTATTCAGTTTTAATTTGATGATGAGGGCATTATCAGAAGAATTGTGTAATCATTTGGATTGGGATCAATTTTGATCCTATAAGACAAGACCGAGGGATCCAGGATCGATTCGTTGAATTCCATTCTCTATCTAACAGCTGACTCAATCCTTGATGAGCATTGGAATATTCCACTATTTGGAAAATGGCATATAGATGCCACATGGGGAAAAACAGCAAAAATTTAATTATTCATTAAAATTGCATCGATTTTAATAGATTTTTATTGTTGGTCGGGTTGACTACGTAAAAATGCTTCGAATTTCTCTTCGATACCCGAGTTCGATCCTTGGTCCCAAATATAAAAAATTTATACTGTTTCCGGTGAAGGCTCGTTGATCCCATCCTCTATAGGTCAGCTGACTCCATCATAGGCATGAATGGTTTGTGACAAGATTGGAATTTGTCCTGATGTTTAGTGACCAATAGTTTGAAATTAGCATCATCTAGTGGCAAAAATAGATTTTTATTATCAGTTGTATTTGTGTAAGGAAATACTTCGGCATTCTATCAGGGAATTCGAGATTGACTAGAAATTTTCAATAATTCGGAAAAATTTCTTTTCAACCCTACATATCGATCTTTTGTAGTTCTGTTGATTCATAGGGCAGATTGTCGCTTGGAAATGCCCTAACTTTCAAGTCAGAAGACTGTTGGCCGGACTGCCTAAATTTGTGCTTCCACTCTGGAGATCCGGGTTCAATTCCCGGATCACACATCTCCAGATTTTTTCAGGATATATCCGGTTCCAATCTGTTGAACACCATTCAGTCGAATATCCACACAGGAACCTCACTAGGGTTCCTGTGTGGATATTCGATTATGCTGATTCTAAGCGGCGAGGCATTAATAAGTGATAGCATTCTAAGATTTATATAAATACAATACTATATAAGCTATTATTGTTGTAAAATTAAGTATGTGGTGATAGAATTAACAGGACATTTTTATTGCTACTTTTCAATCTTAACAATTAATAAATGGCAAGGACTACTTCAGGTTTTGTCGCTACATGCTGTCTACATCTATAAAGGGTCAGATGGACTGTAGTGAATGAGAATCAGCAAATCAATTCGGGCTTCTCATATAATATTTTCATGTGTAGGACCAGTGATTGAATCAGGTTCTATGGGCTTTTCTGTGGATTCTAAGCAGCGAGGCATTGGGATTGCCTCGCCGCATAGAATCCGCAGAAGAAAGCAGCTTGCTTTTTTTCTTGTGAAAAACTTCACAGAAAAACCCGTAGAACCTGATTCAATCACCCTTTATAGATGTAGACAGCATGTAGCGACAAAACCAGTAGTAGTCCCTGCCATTTATTAATCTTTAGGTTGAAAAGTAGTAATAAAAATGTCCTGTTAATTCTATCACGATATGCTTATATTTTACAATAATAACTTATATAGTACTGTAATTATATCTTAGCTACTATCACTTATTAATCAGCCGATAATTGGAGGACCCGGGTTCGAGTCCCGGGTCCCACCCCTTGAAAATATTTACCATGGGGTCCGGGCCCGGCCCGTCGATCCCCGTCCTCCACAATCCGGCTGATCCCTCCACAGGGGTGGGCAGCCTGTGGAAGGGCTTGTTTCGCCCCGCCACTTAGTATTCTAATTGAATGGAAAGTGGCGTCATC
>WUQG02001283.1:0-12342 GCA_011317285.2 Androctonus mauritanicus | reverse complement strand
TCAATCCGTCCACTAGATCCCGTAGTCCTCACATGTATGTACTGAAGAGGGACCGCTTGTTGGTCTGAAAATGTTATAAAAATAAAAGTGTGTTATACTTGCATATAGTGCTGTTTGTTTAATGGACTCTTTATAAAATAAAAAGCATGTAAAAGTAAGATTCTAACATGATTTTTCATATGGTTTTATTGTATTATTTTTGATAATTTTTTTAGATCTGGAATCAATCTTCTATTTTCCCATAGATACAATATATTTTTTTACATGCATTCTTTGCGAATGTATCTATTCTATTTTTTAACAACTATTATTATTATTTCCAATCAACATAGCAATGATTTGTTTTTTCAAATTAGACAATGAAAAGTTTGTTTTGACATCAATTATAAGCCAATCTAGATTTCATAGTAGTTAAAAAAAATAAAAAAATCACGATTAAAAAAATCAAATTATTATTTTATGTGTATTAAAAGTATTTAGAATAGAGGAAATTTTAAATGCCACTAACAGCATATTAGGAGGGACAGTGGTATGTTATAGCAAAAATTGTTAGTAAAACTGATTATATGTTATAGTGAAAATACATTAAACAAATGAGCATTAAGTGGGCATTACCTATACATCATATTAATGGGTAGGAATCTACTATAACTAGCTTATTGAAAAATGCTCTCAAGCAAAAAAAAAAAATATGTTTTCATGGAAAAAGTACATAAATATATAAAAATTGGGAGCCTAAATGTTGAAAATACATATTTTGTACCCTCATTTTTTCAGAAATACTGTAAATCAGAAGCAGGTGTAGGAAAATTAACATTGCTGTACTGTAATTGTTTCTCTGATGCATAGTATTTCTGAAAAAAAAAACATTCAAAGTTTCAGCTTCATCAATGCAATACCAGTGAGCAAAATTCAGCTCCAACATACCACATTGAGAATATTTTAATTTTTTTGATCATACAGATATGTGTATCTCAGCATCTGCTCAACTGGAGAATTTCAGTAAATACTCACTTGGAAGAAAATTTCAGGGTGAGAATAATGCAATATGTCTGAAGTTTCCACATTAAGTAATTGCTGAGTTAAGAGACATCACACATCATGATGTGATCATGCCACATTTTAGCATCTTAATCAACAGACATTACTGGTGAAGTGATCATACAATCAAAATTGGATAAAGCTTCATAAAATTGTGAAACTTTATCCAATGCTAGAATCATGTTTCTATCAACATTGCATAAATTTTAGGGACAAAGGATGTGAAAATATGCCAAATATTAGCAAAATATTTGATTGGTTGGATAAACATGTAAATATTCCAAGAACCATTGAAGATATTCAAAGTCTGATAATGGACTCCATTTTATTTAGCATAGGCATTTTTTAAGTCCAGTCCCATCAATATTGAACCAGTTGTTTGGACAACACACTGTGTTATCTTTTTATTATTGTTTCAGAATGAGTATTATATACTTATAAGGCATATGTGAAACAAACACTAAGTAAATTTTTTCATCATAATTGTAAAAATTTCAGGAAAATAAATTAAAAAAAATTTGATCAAAACTGAACTACTGAGGACTGAGCAATTTAGATTTGAAATTTTTACTGAACTGTGTTAAGTAGAAATCAAACATTTTATGTAAAGTGCTGCTACACTCTCCCAGATGATAATTACTGTTACTATTAGTAATAAAGTTACTGCAATGCAATGTAAATTGTGCAAAATTTGACATAACTAGTGTTTCTAAAAATATAATTACATTTAGAGTCCTAATTAACCAAGTCTCATTTATCCAAGATGAATTGTTAGTCATCTTATGTTGATATTTAATTTTTTAATAAAACAATTGTAAATAAAATTAAAAATTAAAGACAATAGAATAAAATTATAAATTTAAAATATAAAGAATTTATGGATTGCACATATGCATTACAATGACTATAAAAATTCTAGAATATCAATGGTTTTGGCAGTTCTTAAATTTTATTTAGTGTTATTATCTAATTAGAAAAAATAAGGGAGCAAAAGCTTTAACCTATTTATTGATATTAAGTACACTTTATTAATATCACAATGTTTGAGAAATGTCCATGTTTCAAAAGCTTTTGTAAACTTCTTATATATTTATCTATTGTTCCTGATCGTCAAACAATGCAAAATTAATAAAGTATATCTGATGTCAAAACATAAATTTATCTCCCAGTAAGATTAAAAAGTTGTTAGCATTGCTAACATTGTTTAATAGTTCTTGGTATACTGAAGAGGATACAAAAGTACTGAAAATGTTATACTTGAATACATTTTGTTTTTTGTGAAAAAAGTCTACTGTGGTCATTTGAGTGCTAGTTAAAACTAGAATCAGTATGTCATTATATTCAATAACAGTCTAACCTGAAAACAGTATATATCATGCTAATACATTCAAATCAAATTTATTTAATAATAATTTATCAAACCTTCAATGTTATTCATATTTTAAATTATCTGAGGTGCCTTGGTTAATATCACTCAGATAATAGGGACTCTACTGTATGATCATTTAATTGTAATTATGAAAAGTTTAAAATATGGGAAATAAGTAAATTCAATGATAATTAACTAACTCTCTGAAAAAATCAATAACAAACAATTGCATAAAGTATAAATATTAAAATATTTAATATAATAAGCAATCCTTGAATTAGCTAACCCAGATTATAGAAAAGTATTTGCTTTTCAAATATTGTTTTTTCATTTTGATTTTTAAAATTAATAATCTATACTTTTCTTAAATTTTTTGATTATACATTATTATTATTATGCATTTTCAAATTTTTTAAAGTACTTAGAATAGTTATAAAAAGCAATTTGGTAACTATCAATATCTAAAATTAAGTAATTCAAAAAAATAGCTCAAGATTGCAAAGCTAAATTACTTTCAAATAAAGTAATTTAACTTCTGCAGTCTTGAATTATTTTTTGAATTACCTGTTTTATATTAGTACAGAAACAGAAAGAGGCAAAAATATACTAATATCTAATAATCAAATTTTCAGATCTAGGAGCTATTCAAAAGTATTCATCTTAGTGTTCAAAATGAACAATTTATGCATACATTGGCTTACTAATGTATCATTGTAAAAATAATTTCTTGTATTTATTATCAAATAATAATATTACAAGTAGTTCTCAACTTATAATGGGTTTACCTGAGGTCATAAGTCAAAGCAGACGGAAATTGGAAATGCCCAAAATTTATGGATTGCCCACTACAAATAATAATTATTATTACATCCCACTTTATCATAATAAATTTAATGAACAAGAAAACACTACAAAAAGAATGCATTTGCTAAAATTTAACCATTGTATATTGATTTGTATGCATGTTAATATATTGACAAATTACAGATTTTATCAATTACATCACTATTTTAAGTATTAGTAATCATAAGTTGAGGACTACCTGTATAATAAACTTACAAATTAAAATATATATATAATTTAGAAGATTGCATAAAAATTCTTTAGCTTGAATTTACTAAACATTCATATAAAATACTTTTAATGGTAATTTTAAAATTAAACAACATTATTTACCAGTTTATAATCTTCAATCTCTCGTGGATCTATACCATTTATATTGAATATACTTCCATCATATTCTATAATTCCAATACATCTTGCACCTGCACGATGAAGATAACGCATAACATGAAGACCAACATTACCAAGTCCCTATGATAAAATTTCATTCCCTTATTGTTAAATATGAAAAATATGATAAATATAAAATTTTACTTAAATAATATTTTGGCTTAATACTTTATTCATTCATTCAGATCAAAATTTTATTTATATTGAAAAAATAGTGAAATTACTTGAAATATTTATTATTTATTGACAAACATTTTTGGATTAGTGTCCATCTAGTACTCACTGGTGACCTATTTCAATGTGGCAATAAGATTCTAAAAACATTAAACCAGACAAAATGATGATGATTACTACTATTCAAGAGCTCAATAAATGAATAACATGATAAAAGAACCATAGATAAAAATTTTGCTTTTTCAGAAATAATTTATGCATTTGTTCATATGATTCTGAAACATAACAGAACCATTAATCATCATTTAATCACACACACACAATCACATGTTAATGTGATGAATCATTGATATACCAAGTTATTTTAGAAATTTATAAAACTACATAAAATATCTTGGAAGCAGCATTGATTTCATCATAATAATCATTGACACTTACAAATTCTCAAATATTGCTAAAAGATATTGAATAGGATTTTTGCTCTAACTACTGTTTTCAACTTTACACAATTTACAATTATCTGCTATTCTCTGATAGCTTTTTTAGTTATCAAAGAATTAAATATTCCACATAGAATAAAATTAAAATAATTACAGAAAAATAGAACATTATAAATGTATTTTTACATAGGAATAATACATTCAAGTGTAAAATTTAAGTCATTTTTCATTATTTTTTTTAATATTTAAATATGAAATCTGAAAATGTCAAAGTGGTTTTTAAAACATATTGAATATGAAAATAATATTTAAAATATTATATGCTATTGGAAATATGCAAATTTCAAGTTGCAATAAAATTTTGTTACCAGAAATCTAGTTGTTTTTCATTTTTGGAGCTTTTATCTGTAATTCTGGAAAAACCAAATCTTATAAAATACTTAATATGCATCATTTAGCTGATTTTTTGTAATGGCACAGATTGGTTGAATGGAAATAAGACTGAGTCAAGTAAATACAACTAGGAATTTGAATGTAGTGATATCTAATTATGGAAATAATTTCAGGATACAGGAAACATCTCTAGAAGACATAAAATGACATCATGTCACAAAATCTCAAAATACTGTTATTGGCATATAACTGCTAAGTGTCATAGAGGTATATCCTGTTCAGTGGTTGTTTCTGAAGTCACTGAAAAGAAGAATTTCAAGGTAAACTGTAACCAAAAGGCTCAATAATATGCCTTTATACTAGGAAACTAACAGTCTATCTCCATGTCCATAAAAGGAGATATTTGAATTGATATCATCATCATCAACATATCACTTGGGACACTAACATGTGGAGCTAAGTTCTATTCAGAGAAGAGTCCAGATTCAGTCTGAAATCTAATTCCAGAAAGACTTTTATGTAGAGAGAACATGGTACAAAATATCAGTCATCAAATATTAAAGAAGATTGGTCATTTTAGAAATGGAAGTTTATTGATATTGGCAGAAATCACTATCAATGGCCATTGATAATGATCTACAATGATAGTGATTGGCAAATGGTTCAAAAATCTTTGAAGGAAGCATTTTGAATGGACAACATTATAAAGATGAGATCTTTAAACCTTGTATTCTTCCATTTGGATGTATAGTGGTACAAGATTCTTTGGGGAAAAAAAAAATACTAATCTTTTTCAGAAGACAAAAATTATCAGAATTCTGAAATTATCAATTTGTTCAATAAATTCATTTTTAACTTTATAGATACCAAACTTTTTGCAAAATAACTGAAGAATAAAATATGCAAGTAAATGACAATGTCCACTCACATAGGCATTGCCTTATTGATCAATCAATATCTTTATAAAAGGAAATTGATCAAATGAATTGTCAAATCAAATCTTCTGATCTAAATCCAATTGAGCATTATAATGCTCAATTGGATTTAGATCAGAAGTTCAGGGATGCTCTTGGAAGATGGACTCTCTCATTCCTCAAGTCTTATTGAGCTTAAGACTATTTTTTTTATATAAATGATCATTAATAACTTCAGATCTTTGTAATCAATATTAGAAGGCACTGTGAGACCTGCACTGCAGTCTGAGTTGATCATATTTTTTTATTAAGATTAGTTATCATGATTTTTTCTAGATCATTATTTTGCTAATCCTTATCTCTGGAACATAGCATACAATAGCTTATTAAAATATTCTGCTTTCCTATAAACTCAAATATAAAAGTTTATACAGATAGCATATTATTACTTATCTCTCACAAAATATGGACAGGTTACATGGAATAACTAATAACAACATTTTGAAAAGAATATTAAAAGTGGAGCTCAGAGCAAAACCTCTAACACAAACAAAACAACATACACAATTGTCTCTAGAAAGGCTCCATTGACAAAAATTCTCACCCCCATATTGGCCTTACAGAATTAGACAGACAATGTAAAATATTTAGAAGTAATTATTGATGAAGGGCTCAATAATGTCTTCAAATGAATTTGAGCAAAAGAAGGCAGGTACTGGATGGATGTATTTATAAAGAATTGCACAATATGCTTGAAGATTATAAGCTTTTAAAAAAAGTCTTTCTGGCATTGTGAGATTCTGGAGTACACATGATTGCTGGTATTAGGAGATATGATTTAGTCACATCATGTTTCATGCATACATTTTGATGATTCTATATTTGCTCAACAAGATGAAAAGACTATTGTTATAATTAACAAATTATTATAAAACATTTCAATCATTTACTTCAGCAATTAACAAAGTTAATGGAAATACAGTTCTAATTAAATTTAAAGAAGCATAAATTAATTCAAGATATGATCATTCATTATTTAACATACTGCATACTGAAAAGAAATCTGTAGTGTAAAGTAATCATAATATATGCTGTGGCATTCCTATAATAAGTTCATACTAATGAGATCTTAGAAAAAAAAATGTTCAATTTTCAGGTCCATTTGAATAAATTATTAATGAAGCAAATAAAAGAGAATCTATTTACATCAATGATTCTCTACAATTTTAACTCTTAATTTATTTTATCCAAAGCTGGCCAAAATAATAATTTCAGTGAATTAATTACCACAGTGAAAGAATTTGAATCAATTGAAAAAAATTTTCAACTTACTTGCAAACAAATCAGTAATTGTCTACTTTTATAGATCAAAAATTTAAAATGAAATTTCAAAGGAGAGATATGGAAAACATCATGAAGGAATGAATTTTAGAAGCTTTTGAGCAAGTAGGAATCCTCAGTATAATATTTCAGCAAGATATGCTTTGTCAAGTTCTGTTGAAAATCAAAATCCATTTTTCAATGACTTTTTTAAAGTTGTTTGAAGAATTAGACAGATAATTATGTTCAAAAAGAAGAAACAGATGATATGTCACTGGAAATAACTTTAAAAGAAAAGAAATTTAAAAAAAATATATAAAACATTAATTGTAGTTTCACTAAAATATTGAATCAGTTTTAAATTTAACATTACTAAATTAACAACTAGGTCCTAAATTAATATAAAACAAGTCTAAACTAGCTTAATAAATCTTATAATTTTCTTTTAAGATCCAATAAATAAGCTTGGACTTCATTTTATATTAATCTGGCATTACTGTCTAAAAATGATCCATTTCTGTGGTGGGGAAAAAATACCAGGAAACATTACTTCTGAGTAAATTGGCTTTCAAATATTTAAGAGTACCAGCTTATCAATTATATATCATAAATAGTAATTTGCAAGAAATAGGTTATACCTTGAAAATGGGGAAATTCTGATGTTTCTGCATTATAATTTAAGTGTGTTAAATTTTAATTACTCATTACAAAATTAGTTTCAAACCTTTCATCTCATTATGAAAAAAGACTTAACTACTCTTATATTTTTATGTAATTTATAGATTTTAACTCTGTATTAAGAAATAAAATTTATAGCTTTATAATTTATACAAAAGCACTTATTTATATTTCCTAATTTACTTTAAAATGTAATTTTAAGCTGATCCATTTTTACAGGTATTTTTTTGTTTTAATAAAACAAAATTGGGCCAAAAGTCATAATTGCAGCCAGACATTGAAAATTGTCTTAATCTTCATTTAAAAGCAACTCTGAATTTGTAGGATGAAGGCTAATCCATTTTAATATATCAGTGTTATCTGAGGATTCTCAGAGCAAAAAATGAAATAATTCAAATTTATCAGACATTGGCTAATTGTTGATAATGTTATATTTATCATGCTATATTCTATTCTACATGATAGCAAAGTACAAAATTTTCCATTTCTATACTAAGTTTATTATTATTATTATTATTAACAATAATGTTTTTTTAGGTACTTCATTACTTTGTGCTGGAAGAATCAATTCAATTTTAATTGGCAAAAATGAAAATTGCCAATTAGAATTTTCATTTTTGCCAATTATGCAAGAATAAAAGCTTTATTCTGATCAAAAATTGTTTGGCTGATCAAAACAATTTTTGATCAGCCAAACAATTTTGCCAATAATTTATTCCAAGAATGCTAGGTCATCTTGAAATATTATGCTAACATGTTAAATGGTATATAGTTTTTCAGTTTACTTGCTGTTAGAACATTTTACTATTATAATTTTAAAAATTTTTGTACAATTATAATAAACTTTCATATAATATCATATCAATTTTAGATATAATATTATATGAATGTTTATAATATTTGTAACTAGAAGAAAAATTTAATTGATAAATACTATAAAGGCATAAAAACTATTAAATTAGACCACATATGGCAAAAAATGCACAACTAACTGATTTAGGATCTAAGTAAATCAGTTATTGCATTGTTTACTAAAATAGATATAGAAAATTTATGATATAGAATATGTATAATTCTAACTTCTGTAACAGTAAAGAAAGATGTAATATTAAAGCACTAGAGGTCTTCAAAATTTAAAGTGACAGTCTCATTAAATGGCAAATTTATATTTGTAAAACAAAAATCTAATTTTCCACATCCTGATATTATAAATATTGGATGAAAAAGTTGCAAAAGTTTTCAGCATTCATAAAATCAAAACTATAACTTTTAACTGAAAATATTGCATATAAATTACAATAAATACTTCTATAAAATATTTATAACTGTTAATAAAAATATATTAAAAATTTTGTAAGTTCTGTTCAATCAAAACTTAAGTTTTAATCTATTATGAATGTGAAAACTTATACAAATTATTCTTACCTGAACAATAAATGTCTTACCACCCCAACCAGGAGTAGTCCCTATCATGCTCATATAACTAGCCTCATTTACAAAATTGTCCAAGCCATGAAATACACCCTATAAAATATAAAATTTTACATATTATTTTTTATAATTTAATACATAAAATTTAAGCTTATTTAAAATGGTGAAATTTCAAATACAAGATAATTTCTGAGTGATCAATTTAAGAAATTAATTGCAATATGTTGTAAGATTTAATTACAAGTAAAATTCTATTAAAAAAAAGAAAAACTGAAAATTACTATTGTTATTAATTTAAATTAATTATCTTAACTTATTTTCCAAAATATACAATATATATTTTTTAAATTCTTTAGTTTAAAAATATATAAAAATAGCTCAGAATATATGAATACAGATGTTTCTTAAATTACAAAAATAATTCTTTAAGTAAGTTTTTCATAATTTAAAAAATTTATAAGTTGAATCTAAAGATACCAGATACACCAGTGTTTTCAAACTTGCAATCCGATATACCCTTTAAAGTAGTCCATGTCTCATTTATTATAATCAGAAGAGTATATAAAAGATATTCAGAAAAAAATTGCAACTATTTTTCATGTAACATTTAAAAATCATTTTATAAATTGTATTGAAATCTAATAAAATAATTTCAATGAAACTTCCATTTCAGACTTATGAAAACTATTAAATTATAAATGGTTTTATACTTTTGAATATGAATTGAGGCATATTATTTTAAAGAAATTAAAATTAAAAATTTGACATAATCAACTCTACAGATTATTTACTTCTTGTAAAAATCTTTCTTTTCTCAGTAAGGCATTAATTTTAAATGTTGCCACTAACCAACTAAAGATATCAAAAGTGGTTTTTAAAAAAATTGAGACTGCTGAGATATATCTCATATACTGTATTATGAAATGCGATTAATTCAATTTTCAATCAATCAATTTTCAATTTTTGAAGTTTTGAAAGTTTATAAAATATGAAAATATAATGATATCAACTGTATCCATATCTGCCTTTTATTCCAGATAAATAACTCAAACTAACAGCTCTTAAACAGGAATATTTTATTTAATAAAATTTTCCTGCTTAAATGCTATTGGTTATAATGGCATGTGTCAAAATATTTGTAATGTTTGTAACTTGAACTCCTGTACTTAAATATATAAATAAATAATTTTAAGAATATTGCAATATAAACTTTCAGAGAATTTTGAATTAATATCAATGTTTTAATTTTTTCACATTGATCCATAATTATGGATTTGATCACTTCTGAATTAATTGTAATTCCAAATTATTGAGATACAGATAAGCAAGTTTCTAATATACTTCTATATTTATTTAGCAATCAATAATATCTTACTCTTCCAGTAGCAGATATTCTTCCATGGATACCTCCTTGATTAATAGGTTTTCCAGTTACACATGCATGAGAATTCAGATCAGAATGGCCTAAAATAAATAAATTATTAATAATAAATAATATTACTATTATAAAAAATTAATAAAAATATAAAAAATATAAATTTTATCACAAGTAACTTTAAAAAATAAATTCAAAAGGAGTCTATAGAACTACTACCCTGATATCATCACATTTTATAAAAATGTTGGGAACAATGACTATAGTCTGTCTCAGGTTGAATTGAGAGATAACCTAAGGTGTGCTTTGTCTGTGTTGTTCTACTTTAAGAAGTAACTCTTGGAATGATTTCCTTTATAATATGTTTAATTTTTACTTCAAGAGCATATTTTGTTATAATTTTTTGAAATTTTAAATATATTCTGCATTTTATTGGTTGATAGACAATATTTGGATTAAAAAATGCTGATGATCTGTCATCGAGATTATTCGACGAGATTATTGTATAGTAAGATGGCGTCATGTTCAAACATTAAGAAGAGTGTTAAAGGAAAGATTCTGCATAGTCAAGCTAAGGAAATTGTACTGAACGTTTACGACAATTTAGTAAAACAACATCCAGATATATCAGTCAGGGACATTACACAAATGGCAGCTGACTTAACCGGAGTCTCCATGTCAACAATTTACAGAATTAGGAAGGAACTGAAGACGACAGGCAAAGTGTTAACGCCAAAGCGACCACAAAGTTGAGTTGGTTTAACTGATCGGTTAACCAGGTATGACGATTTTACTAAATTGGCAATCTATAGGAAGGTACATGAATACTTTCTTCATAACGAGTGTCCAAATTTAGATCGATTAGTGACCGATATAAACAATGATGAGACTTTGCCGACAATATCGCGATCAACATTACATCATTTACTCCATGATCTCAGGTTTTCATATGACAAACAAACTCGTAATTCTGCATTAATAGAGCAAGATGATATTATTTCATGGCACCATAAATATCTAAGAAAAATCAGAGCATTCCGTAGGGAAAATAGAAGCATTTATTATTTGGATGAGACCTGGTGTAATGCTAGCCATTGTTTAAGTACTGTTTAGCAGGACAAAACCGTCAAATCCACTCGTGATGCCTTTCTGAAGGGGCTATTTTCTGGTTTAAAAAATCCAAGTGAGGCAGGAGAACATCTCATCATTTTACATGCTGGCGGCATACACAGTTTTGTGGAAGGTGCTGATCATGTTTTTAGATCCAAAAAGACGAAGGATTATCATGAAGAAATGAACGGTGAATATTTTGAAGAATGGTTTAAAGATTTTCTTCATAAATTAAGTCCATCCAGCGTTATTGTATTGGATAATGCACCTTACCATTCAGTTAAAGCAGAAAAACTTCCGACCAGATCATGGACAAAAGCAAATATACAGACCTGGTTAAATACCAAATGCATTGATTGGCAGTCAGATATGATAAAATCCGAATTATTAAAAATTGTTAATGGTCACCGATACAGATTCGACGGTTATAAAATAGATAAATTAGCTGCAGAAGCCGGTCATATCGTTCTACGACTGCCACCTTATCACTGCGAGTTAAATCCAATTGAAATGATTTGGAGCCAAATAAAAGGTTACGTGGCACAGCGAAATACTACTTGGAAGATTTCTGACGTTAAAATGCTAGTGGAGAAGCAATAAAAACTATCTCTCCAGAAACTTGGAGTGATTGCATCGCTCACATTAAAAAAATCGAGGAAAAATTTTGGACACTCGACGGTCTTCTTGATGCAGACGTACAGCTCCGTTCAATGAGGTTATCACCTCGAAGGAGTATGTTCGGCTATCGGGCAGTACTCGATTCGAGACCAATTAGTTATGACAGCACTGCAACGCGATTTGCTTATCGGGCGATTCCATTGCGCGGTATCCAACGCAACGAGGTATGCAAATGAAAATCGAGCA
>WUQG02001272.1:0-12342 GCA_011317285.2 Androctonus mauritanicus | reverse complement strand
AGATACAGGACAATGGAAAAGTACCGATTCTGATGACAATAACCGAATTTCTGATTACTATAAGCGGAGTTTTTATAGTGCATTTTAATATGGATGAGTCCAGCCCATTTTGATAACATTAAACGTTTGATAACAATATCCGTGATTACAATAAGCAGCTTCTACTGTATATATATATATATATTAACTTATATATTTAAATTAGTCATAATGAAGATTGGAAGAACTGAATGCCATTATAAAAATTTCCATTAGCTTGTGATGTTTTGTGATAGTTAAAAGAAAGACACTACTCTTTTTTCAGTTTTTGTTATAATGCACAGAAAATTAAATTTTGAAAATCTAGTAATTGATTTATATTTTTTATTCAAATTATTGTAATCTCAGTATTTATTTTAATACTAAAATATTGAATACTTTATTTTATTGATCTTTTTTATTGTATATATTAAGACTGTCCAAGTAACAACCTCCAATATGATTTTAATTGGCTTCTGCTAGTGAACTTTAAAAAATAATAATGAAGACAAAGTAATGAATACAGATAAAGTAATATCTCATATAATGCAGTTTCACTCTAACATGATAAGAAAATTGCAGACATATAACACAGTACTTCTGCAACATAGTTTTTTCTTTAACATGTTTAGAAAATTACATTTACTTTCCTATAACACAAAATATTTTCACTAATTTTGGCAAATACACATTATAGAAACAAATGCACACCAAAATGCACTCATTGGGAAATACTTTAGCAAAATTGCATTTATTACTAATTTTAGCAATTTGTTGTGAGAGAGACAATATGCAGTCTATTTTTGATTTTGATTTGAAATTGAGTTAATTGTTGATCATTGAGCATTTTATATTTCAAATGTTCAGTTCTTAGATGATAAATAAGATTTTTATTCTTCAATAAAGGAATGTGAAATAGAAAAAAATTTGTATTCATTAATTTTTTGGGGTATGTGTTAACAAGCGATTGTTTTGTAGCAGGTCAGATTATAGATTTTGTAAAGAGAGCAGAAAGATACAAAATCTTTAAATGCAGAAAAAAGTTCAGAAAGTGAATTTGATATTGTTGAAGAAAAAACATTCTTGTTTTAATGAAACAGTAGTAAGGAAAATATAATTATTTAATGAATATTATATAGATCATATACGTTTTTCTTTTCTTCTATCTTACATATATTGTTTTTTAATTGGTTGGTTTTGGAATGTAACTCCCTTTTTTATTTGCTCCAGGCATCACATAACACAGTTTCACACAACAAAGTAATTTTTAGAAACCTATCTACCATATTATACAAGGGTTACCTATACAAGATGATAAAATAAAATTAAATAAATGACAAAATTACAACCTAAATAATAATGAAAAATAAGAATTTCAGTTTAAAACACAGAGATTGACAATATGATTATATAAATAGAGATAAGGAACAAAAATGGAATTAAAATTCATGATATTATTCATGAATATTTTCCTGCTCAATGCAATATTTTTGATTTGTTAATGATTAGCTATTTTAACTTTTAATGTTTAATTTTCGAACATATATAGAGAGAAATTCTTTATATTTCTTTGATATTGAAGACATCACTCAAAATCCCACAGACCATGAAGATTTTTAATGTGATACTTAACAAACTCTGTGTTTTGGAGATTAATAGCATGGAAAAAAGAAAGCTAATTTTGCTTTCTGATTATCATATTCTACTTTTTATTATTATTTTAATTTTGATCATTTATTTTAATAAAAATTATTTAATTGTTAGAGTTAATATATTTTGTCAATTGTATCTGTTTTTTATGATCATATTGGATGGTTTATCAATGAAATCAGTTAAGGCATTAAAATAAATCCTGAAAGGACAAATATATTTGATATAATGTCTGATAATTAATTTTTAAAATGATATATAAAATGGAATATCTTATGTTCTTTAAAGAATATTGATTAGTTGATTTTAATATGTATGGTAAAAATTTCATTATGAATTATTTTTAATTATAGTAATTTTAAAATTGATGATTAAATGTTTTTAAAGGTTTATGGTGGAATGAGAGGAATGAGGAGCTTAGTTACAGAAACCTCTCATTTAGATCCAGAAGATGGAATAGAATTTAGAGATTTCACTATTCCTCAAATTAGAAAATTACTTCCTAAACCTCCTGGTGGTGGTGAACCTTTACCTGAAGGTCTTTTTTGGTTATTACTTACTGAAGACATTCCAACACCTGAACAAGTAAGTTAGAGCAAAAATATTGTATTAAAAATGATTTCACTAACAGAATTATCAAATAATTTATATATTATTTTCATCAGTATTTTTTGAATAAAATTTTTATATAAAGATCCTAAATACATATTAGAAATTTTCAGTTATAACAAATATTGAATTGAATTTTATTGAATTGAAATTTTCATACTGTCATTGCAATAAAACTTTTATCATAATTTTAAAATTGTAGATTACATTGTGATGACATTTCATGAGATTATTATTATTATATAAGTAGTTTTATTTTAAGATAAAATTTAACCATATGTTAAATTTCTTCTTCTTTATTCTATATAAGTTGTTTAAAGATAAAGGTACTGATTTGTTCTTGACATGGTATCAATATATATATATTTTTTTGATTATTACTTATTTTCATATTATATTTCTGTTATTGATTATCGTTGGCAGAATTATGAATTTCCCACATTTATGAACGAGGTCAGTCTAGTAGGCATAAGATAAGGATTGATGGGCCATGCCTGGACTCTTCTCTAAAATCTGGAGATATTTGAGTCTAAATCACTTCTGAATTTTTAAGATAGAGGGCAGATGCTTTACTATGTGATTAAGTTGCTGATTTAATACATGTATCATAATATTAGTATAAGAATGAACTTCAAGTTAGGAACATGTACTTGAAATAGTGTTCATAATATGAAATTTTTAAGTTTAAATTTTTTTTATAAATATATATATATTTTAATTATTTTTTGGATCATTTATTTAATCTAAATTAATTAACTTAGCATAAAGAATATAAAAATTAAAATAAAATCAAATTTAAGACAACTTTTTAATATATACATTATTATTGAAAAGAATTTGAATATGAGATTTTCTGATCCAGAAGGACTGTTTGAAGATGCTTGAGAAGTTAATGATCCACTTGTTTATTCAAATTATTTTTTATATGAATTGCAAAATATGTTTTAAGGCATTGAGTGTTTTGTGCATTTTTTATGATGTGATTTTTTTTCCAAGATTTTTTTACTACTAGAAAGAATTAGAGAAATTTTTGGGAAAAAATTGTTTGCTATGTTATAATCTTCATATAAGAATTATTAACAAAGAGAGTTAAAAGATAGCAAATCAGAACCAAAATATATATATTTGCAACTTCTGACAGAAACATAGACTAGTTGCTGGAAGTGTGTATCTGATGCTGAAATGCACTACAAAATGATTGTCTTGTATAAATTAATTAGTTAGAATTGTTCAATAATTATCATCATCCAAAAGACTTCATAAATATTAAGAGAGATTTTTTTCAACATATGTTATAATGCTATAATCTTTTGGATCATGAACATATTGCATTTTCATATAAATAACACATACATTATTTATAAAAAAAATATAAAAAATAATAAATATTACACATTATACCAAAATTATATATATATAATAATAATTTACTTATGTTCATATAAATAAAAAATATAAATTTTATTCCATATCTTATCAGTAAGATGTATCAAAATTACTAACTGTTCAGAGCAAGTAAATTCTAAGAATTAGAACGTTTAAGTATCTAGTAAGATGTATGTTATTATCAGAAAAATAGAACATTTTTATTACAATAAAATTGTTTTTAATCATGAAACATCTTTAAATATCAATTATATTAAAAAATATGATAAATTTCCAGATGATCAGCATAATCTTTTATAAATCTATATATTATGATGTTAATATACTGTTACAAATGATAAACTTTCACCAAAATTTTTGTCTTATAATTGAGCATTCATTTTAGAAGCTCAAATTTGAGTCTTCACTTTTTACTGTTTGTTAGTTTTTGAAAAATCTTAGCTTATATTCAATCTATTTTGTTAAAATTTTGAGAAAAAATTACTACAGAATTTAAATGAAAGCAGAGATGCAATAAAAATACTTTTATTTTTATTAGCAATAATAAATTAGTTTGCAGTTCTGCATTTGATATGTATAGTCAAGAAGTGTGAAACAGAGCATGAAGTGTAACATGTAATATGTATGTAAATATATAGGGTGTTTCCAAAGTCCACCGACAAACTTTCAGGGCAGGTTCTACTCATAAAAATAAATAAAAAATGCCTTATGAACATAGTGTCAGAAATGCATATTTTTCGAGATAAACCAGTTTTTCACCCGAAAGTCATAGAATATATAATCAGCACATAATATGAGATATTATTATTGAAGTCCTTTATAACATTTGAAAATAATTTTTCAGAATAAATTATCTTTTATAAATACATTAACTGTCTTGAGAAGTATTTTAATAATACAATTTCAGTTACTTATGATTATTCAATACAACAGAGTATTACTAAAATAGTTCCTTTTTAAAAAAGCTATAACCCATTAAATATGCATTTCCGACATTACGTTCATAAGACATTTTTTATTTATTTTCATGAGTAGAACCTACCCTGGAAGTTTGTCAGTGGACTTTGGAAACACCCTGTATATATATATATATATAAATATATAATTTATAGTAAAATCTATTTTTCTTTAAATTCATTATCATAGTTAATTATTTTATTACTTAAGCTTTATTTGCACATATTAAATATGAGTATCATATTATTATATACAGCTAGTTCTTGACTTACAACCACCTCAGTTTATGACTATTCATACTTATGATAGAGATGTTATCGATAAATTATGATTGATCACTGCAACTAGCAAATGGTTTAAATCCTGATCAATGATCTGCTGTACAAAAAGTATCCTTTTCATATCTGATTCTTATATTTTTGCACTAGTTAAATGTATTACAATAAAGTAGAGTGTACCAATAAATATTGGTAGTAGTAAATCCATAAATTTTTGACATTTCTGACTTATGACTGCTTTGACTTATGGTAGGTTTCGAACCAAACACATAATAAGTCAAGAATTACTTATACTAAAAATTTATGCATAAGTCAGAAATCACACAAGCTTAATAATGCTTGAATCCAATAAATATATGAATGAGCATAATAGCAAACATATCTACTAAATGAAATTTATAAACTTACTTTAAACAGATAAAAAATTCAAGGCCATAAGGGATATTTTTGAAAAAATTAAATTATTTAATGGATTTTTAATTCCCCTTTTTGCAGAAATTCAATGAAAATAAAAAAATTTACACAGCTGCATATCTTTGAAACTATATAAGTTAAAACCATGTAGAGACCTATACTGTATATACTAGAATTTAATTTTGTGAAACCCGATCCATTCATTTTTCTATAGTTTGAATTTATTCTGCAAATTTATTATATCAAATTATTCAATAATCATCTTAGAGCATTAAAATATTTATACAATGAGGACTCTAACCACAAACAAATCAAACCAAAAATCCAATTACTACCAGCCAATCTTCTAAGAACTGTTTTCTTCTAACTGAATAGTCTTTTGAATTTTATGATGTTATTTTAAGTTTTTCAATTACTATATGCAATTTTTTTATATAAATATATTATCATCAAATATTATGTAATGGTAAATGTGTATAATCTGAAATAATGAAATTTATTTTATAATATTAATTAATTTTAATTATACAATAGAAAAATCAATTTATATTGTTTTTGAAAATTCATAAAATTAATAATCTGACTTTAAACTGAAAAGTAACAAATTCAATAAGGAAAAGTTTAACTTTAAATGACCTTTATGTTGCAGGGGAGAGGAAAGAATTTTATAATTGTCAAACAAACCATAAACAATAGCTTTTGGGAGAGAAAATAATAATCTAATTTCACACAGCTGCATAATCAAGGTCTGGAAACCTGAAGAATGAACTACATTGTAAACCATCTTGTCAATAAGGTCCACCTGCCAATCCCAGTGGAAAAAAGAGGAGATGCAACCTGGCTAAATAAAGTCAGAAATGAATTCAAATGTCTCTCTCCACTGACGTGATTAGGTGGACTGTGAACGAAAATACAATAGAGAGGAAAAATCTAAGACAACTCTCTCTCTCACTGCCATTCTTTTTCAATCACTTTTGCATCTCTGCACTTCTATTACCATCACTATCATTTTTTTGATTGTAGTCAATAGTGCATCAAGAAATATATAAAGAAAAAGAAAGAAGATAAAAGAACTGAGGTCTCTCTCAAGATATGTTCATGGGTCATACATAAAATACCTCCCCTATTTTTGGATAGCAATTGCCATTGTTTAAATATAAATTTGTTAGTTTTGTTAAGATAGTTTCTATATTTCTTCATTGTTGTTTCCTTTTACATATATGTAAATTTTTTTTATTTTGTATGTTAAATATTTTTTTATTGTTATAGTAATATACTTGTTTTCATTCCTATGGGCTTCCAACACTCTGGACTCTGAGTGTCACAGACCATGTGTGACTTTATAAAATTCTTTTTTCGGGTCAATATTTTCAAAAACATGCATTTCTGTGGATGTGGTAAATCCTTATATCCAATGTCAGAAAATCCTGAGTAATTGTCTCTGCTTGGTAGTTAAACTCTTTTCTTTAAAACCTGACCATGATCCCATAATTTGCATCATAGTTGCATTATAAAAAACTTTATGCAAAGTTAAAATTGGAATACTAGTGCACAAAAGAATGTCTTAAAATAACAGAAGCACAGATTGAATTTAGTATGCTAATTTAACAATGAAATGAAAAGTAAGTAATGGCTTCTCATATGAATATAAATTCTTTATTATGAAAATTAAACTAACAATAAGTTTGTAAATATTCTAAAGAAAAAATTGAGAAATACGACTTAATTATTAAATTAATTTCCATTTATATATCATCATCATCCATTTATACAAGGTGTGTTCATTAATTTTCAGAACTTGCCAGAAATCAACATAAAATAATAAATATAATGAAATTATCTTTAATATTCTTCAAAATAAGAGCCTTCTGTTTCTATACATCTTATCCATTTCTTTTTGAAATTTTCAAAACATGTTTTAAAATCACTTTCTTTTAGGGATCTTAAAATTTTCATAATTTTCTGTATGATTTCTACAATATCAAATTTCTTTTGAGAGATGATTTTAATTTTGGAAATCATACAATTTTAATTTTGGAAAAAGGAAAAAGTTATTCGGTACAATATCTGGAGAATAGGGTGATTAAGGGGCTCTAAAATTACTGCATATCCTCTGTGCTCTATAAATATCTATAATGCAAATGATACAATCAAATTTACTTAAACTAAATGAAAAACACAGATGATCAATCAAGTGCAGATTTTTGCTTGCTTTGCTGTCAAATGTTTAAATATTATTATCATAAGATTAGATTAATAATTTATTTAATATTCATATTATATTTTTTTACAGTCCTGGAAATTAATGAAAAACATAATACTTCATCAACTCATACATCTGCTCATGGATTAACATCTTTTTAATAAAACATAAACTGTAATCATCTGAATATATTCTATTTCAGTCTATATAATCCCAACTTTCTAGTACATAATGCAATATTAAGTATAAATATAATGCTTTCCTGGTATAATACAAGTCTTTCCTGTTCTTGTTCCTTTGAAAGAGATTCTGAGAAAAATATAATACAATTGATGTCCTCCTGCTTTGCAAACTTCTTGTTGCCATCGTTCAACAATAACAAAATCAAAACTAACAATATTTCCAGACTTTACACAGTCATACTGTATATGCTATATTAATAATAAACATAGCTGGCTGTCTAAATGAGAGGATATCCCTCTTACAGTTGAACCTCTGTACTGATTCCTATAAATAGGGTATCATTAGAAATGTTTAATCCTTGGATTTCTGCAACAGCCAAAGTTTTTTATTGTTATTAATAATTTAAAAATTAACGAATAAAAATTAGATTAAAATTGTAGATCCTCTAAAAAGTAAAATTTATAGTTGTTACTAAAACTTATAATGGCTGCCATTTAATGATTTCTTATCCTGTAGATTGTAGAAAGGGGGTTTAAAACAGCCCTAGTACTGCAACCAATCAGTGATCTATTAGGCACACCTAACTAAATTATCCCATAAGAAGTTCCATTTTACTCATAAAGAAAGTATCTTCTTCAATGAGACTGAAAAAAGATCTTCTGGTGCAGAAAAATGCAACTTTAGAAAAAATCATATCTTAGCTCTGAAAGGGTCATATATTCACACAAAATGTAAAGAGTTGTTGTTCAGGGAGGAATTTCATCTCCTCCTTGACATCTACAATTAGAACTATCAACAATTCCAATTAGGTGAAGATGTTTTCTATGACGACAGTGCCTTATAAGGAGCCCAAACAATCTTAAAATAATCTTAGTGTGTGATTTTTATGCAATATAAGCAATTCTCTGGTTCTCTATAAAGAAAGACCTAAATTCCTTTACTAATATACTGCAATCACTTTTTTCAATAATTTCATAAAATTATTGAAAAAAGTATGGACTGCAGATAGTACTGACTTTTGTAAAATTATTGAAGAAAGACCTAAAATAAGAGCCTTTGCTTGACTTACTCCAGGATTAGACTACCAATGGGAAAAGTGCTGAGTTGTCAATCAGTCTCTAGCAACTTGCACAAATACATCAAATCTGATGTCCAGAATAGGGTCAGGTCCAATAAAACAATGAGAAGTCCCTTCCTTGACCAACCAATCTACGACCTCATTGCCCTCAATCTACTTGTGCCCTGGCACCCAAAAAAGTTGAATCCTGTTGTTGGTAGTCAGTTCCACAATAATATGACATTTCCCATACAAGCTTTGAAATAAAATAGGAATAATCAAGTGTTTTTTAATGTAGCTAATGACTATCTGATATATTTATATATATATTTTCTTCTATCACAATTGATTTTAACACATGCAGAAATAGCATAGATTTCTGTCTGAAAGACAGTGGCAAACTGTCAGAGGGAATAAGAATATGACATTCTCATTCCCTCAAAGTAAACCCATGCCTCTATACCAGAAGTGGTTTTGAAACTGTCAATTTCTTATACTAGTTTGGAAGAGATTTTTGAGTAATATACCAAGATTTATAAATCACAAGATTCCCACTCATTTATATGAGTGGGTAATATCTAGTTATTACAATTTATGATAAAATGATAAGAATTTGAATTCATATTAATAATTTTGTTAATAAAATATATAAATTTTAAAATATTTTTTACGAAAACTAAAATTTTTTTATATCATTATTCATCAATTTTGAACAAAATTTATGATGTTTTTAATTTTACACATAATTCTGATGTTTGCAGTAACTCTTGACATAAATATATGATGTAAACAAATTAATGTCATGTAAAGATTCTTATTAGCTATTCATACTATTTCACATTGATTTCCTTTTGATGGTTAAAAAATACCAAATATGCAGCTATATTTATCATGCTCAACAGTATAAAATTAGATGTTTTTTGATCACTAGAGAATCACCATATTAGAGAATAACTGTAATCATCAATTATAGCATAGTTGTCTTATTATATGGGTCAGATCTCTACTATGCAAATTTGCATTATCAGGGAGCACTATATTAACATTGAACCAGGAATTTGGCATAAAATTATAATATGTAAGTACTATTCTCATTATTCTATCTTGTAATGTTTTTAATAGCAGATTTTTGACAAATTTCTATTATTCTAGAAAAATAAAATGTGAAATATCTTTTTTACTGTCAAACAAATAAATATATGAATGAATGATAATATAAATAACATACATACAGGTGTACTAATATATAAGTTTATTATTTTTAAATTTATTATGTTCAAGTTTGGCTGCTCATAAACTAATACAAATAATTCAACAAATAATTTAAACAAAAATACTAAAATTTATTATTAGTAAAAATAGTTACTTATAATACTAGGTGGTAATGATTTATGATCCCTTTAATTTGTTTGGAATTTCAAATTTTCAGAATTATTTTCTTAATATTTTCATGGATAAAAAGGGATTAATACATAGATTAAAAAATTTTTAAGAATGCAAAACAATTAGAAGATATATTTTACAAACAATGAAAATTAAGACTATCATATTTAATTCAAACAGATTTCATACCTCTAATACATCATTCTGATCAATATCAAATTCTTCACAACCTCCTTTATATAAATATTGCATCACTAACTATAAATAAAAAATAAATAAATATAATTTATATTGTACATAATCACTTATGAAATATGTTTATTAAAAATTTTGTGATTTGATAATTAAATAATTATAATAGTATAATAAAAATTATTTTTATGTAAATTACATGAAAATTATTTTATTATAGAATTTATAGATTTATTGAATATTTCAATGTGGTATGTATGCACTACACATAAATGTTTTAAATTATTTAAAAACTAATATTTATGAAATAAAATAATCATCATATATCATTTAAACAAATAATATTTGTTAAAAATAAATATTTATAAATAATTAAAAATATATGTATGCATTTAATGCATAAATCCAGATGATACTAATCCTAACTTTCACTTTGCAGTTTATCATTCAAGGAATAAAGATCAGCTCTGAACTAAGTGAAAAATATATAGCATTTATTTTTTATAGTAATTTTTTTTTCATTATTTGTTTATAAAAAAATATATTTTTATAAGCAAATTGTTGGGGTATCCATAGGAGGCCTCATGGTGGGAGTTATGGCTGAGCTATCTTGAGGTATAAGGAATATGCTATCCTCCTCTTACTTTTATCTAATATCTACTCATTCATTTAGCATATTGATTATCATTTATCATTCTTAGTGAAAAAAGGTCAAAACAAATAGTTGAAGAGTTAACAGAACAGTCATTGGGACTCACACTTACCATAAATCAAAAGCCTATTCCAATGTGCATTTCTTGGATGTTGACATAAAAGTGGAGAATAATGTCTACATCACAAGTATATATAGAAAAGCTGCTTATGCACCTGTTTTTATATCTCTATGGTCACCAGACCTGTTTAAATATAAAGTCGCTGCAATTCATATTTCTCATTTATTGAAAGTCACTGCTTTTAAGTTCCTGATAAATAGAATGATAACACACTGTAGTAATGATAATCTTAAAGGTTTAGAATATAATAATGCACCAGGCAAAGCTACATGGTTATAATATGTCCTTTATTCATAGTATTTACAACATCAATGTCGCACAAGAAACAACAACACTTTTGACTGTACAACAACTAACTGTATCCTTCTACCAATAGAGCAAACGAGTACAACATATTTAAGATCAATAGATTATGATTATGCCCTGAAATCACTTAGAATTTTTAATTACATGATAGGCTGGGGAGAACCACAATCTATCATGTAATTAAAAATACAAAATCATGCCTACAATCCGAAATGAAAGCAGGAGAGTATATCATTCTACTATATAACTATGACCTACACAGGCAAGAAATATATATAGGAAATATTATGAGATCTATTAAACTTAGAGCATAAACAAAATATTGAAAAAGCAGAATTTAAGACAGCATTAGTGAAAACTTGCTATCAAAATATTACAGAAATCTATTGGGACAGGGCAAAAGTCATTAGATCCATAAGATCTGTAGATGAAATTAAATGGGCAGAAACATTGGAGATTATGAAGTATTCTAAAAGAATGCACATAATAAATGATAATTTACCAGAGATAATCCTGGTGGCATGGTTTTCCAATATGCAGTAATAATAATTAAAGACTCTATATTAAAAATTTTTATTACAGTAATGTAAATGTTTTAGAGCAATATATATTCTTGTACTGTATATGCAATTATATTGAGAAATAATTTACTTTTCCATGTATATGATTTTTTTTTAGTTATTTTATTTATTTAAATTAAAAAATTTAAACTATGTATTCTAATGATGTATTCTATTCTTATTGTATTAAGACCACTGAAAATGGCTTCATTAAGCCAAAACTTCTTTGGTGTATTCTATAAATAAATGCTATATACTTTTCACTTACAAGGAGAGGGTGCGACGGCCAGAAAACAGATTGGAACGAAACTTATTTCTGTAATAGCTCTTGATTAGTAATAAAACACAGTAAAATATTAGAGGCCAATGCTTA
>WUQG02001261.1:0-12343 GCA_011317285.2 Androctonus mauritanicus | reverse complement strand
TTTAAATAATACATCTAGAAATACAATGTAAACGCAACAACATGTAATTTAATAAATGAAAATCTCTAGCATAGTGTCAGAACATTAACAGGAACAGTTTCTTAAAACTTTTTATATCAACCATTCACGCTGAAAATTGCCTCACAGGCGGTGCTGTTGTTTATCAAGGAGTCGAGAAGATTCGAATACTTCTCGATTCCTTGTGAAAGGTGTTCGACTCTTCTCGAATCCGTTCGCTGCCTATTACTAGCTAAAATTAGTCATAAAAGCAATTTCGCTAGTTTGCTGTGAGAGGGATGATTGGCAGTCTATTTCCGATTTCGATTTGAAATTGAGTTAATTGAATTTATTTTGAAATTGAGATAATTGGCGACAGTTGAATATTTTGTGTTACAAACGTTCAGTTCTTGGATAAAAAATAAGTTTTATTCTTCTATAGAAGAATGTAAAATAGAAAAACAAATTTTTATTCATAAATTTTTTTGGGTATATGTTAAAAAACGACTATTTTGTAGCGGGTTAGATTACAAATTTTGTAGAGAGCAGAAGATGCACAAATTTTAAATATATAAAAAATGTTCAAAAATTGAAGTTGTTCTTGTTGTTGTTGCTAAAAAGAAAAATGTTTCATTTTTAATGAACAGCATTCATCATTTTTAATGAGCAGTAAAGAAGATACAATTATTAAATGAATGTTATATAGGCTTATACTGTTTTCTTTCCTTTTGTTTGATGTAAGTTATATTGTTTTTTTAGAATCTTACGTATATATTTTTTCTTTTTGTTTCGTATTATTATCATTTTTAATAAAAATTAAGTTTCTTATCTGAAATTGAAGAAAGTTATTTGTTTTTAATTGGTTTGGGAACATAACTTCCATTTTTATATTGACTCTAGGTCAGGTCTCATATAACAGTTTCACACGACACAATGCTTCAATGTAAGTAAATTTTATAAGATATTGTTTCAGAAACAAAATTTTGGTAAAGTGAAATATTTTCATGAATTTATGTTTCAAAACTGACGACTTGAGGAGCACAAGAAAAATTTTCGCTTAGGTCGCTAAAAGCTCTATAACAGTGGTTCCCAAAGTGGGGCGCACGCCCCACAGAGGGGCAATTTGATTTTTAAGGGGGCAATTCGAGAATGAGTTATTAACAATGGATTTTTTGCATTTCTTATTGTTATAGACTTCATATACAGTATATAAATATATATTGTGACATATTCATTTTTGAAATTAAAATCAGAATGTACACGGCGATTTTGAAACTTCATTTGCTGTTTTTTCATATCTCTTCATATCATAATTTTTTTAAACAATTTCTTGGTGATTTCTTCTTTAGTACTTCAACTGTCCTTTCGTTCTTTTTTCTCTTTCATGGATGTCATGTTTTTTGGAAGCTTATTTAGACCAAGTTAATGGCCTTTTAGATTTCCTCCACGTGAATAGGAGTTCACTTTTTGAATAATAAAAATTGCATGTCACGGGCATCAGGATTTTAGAGATGCCTAGGCATGGCCAGAAAAAGATTGGGAACCACTTCTCTAGAGGCTAAAAGCTGTAAAGGCTCTCCACTGCTTGGGTAGCCGCTGTGACCTGTGGCTGACACTTAAATAGTCCTAGTGTGCAGGAAAAGGACATAAGAGGCAGAAATAACTCGAAAATTTGGGTATCATAAAATAAAACTACCATTCTTATGAGCATTAAATTTATCGTACATCATTTAAAGTAAGATTTACTTAAAAAACATAAAATATTAAAAATAATAATAAGCAGATACTAAGAAAACGGGATATTTGTTATAATTTAAAAGTTGTTATATTGATTGATGATTTTGATGTTAAAATATCAGTCAAGTAGTCATTTCTGAATTGCAAAAAATATCTCATTTTTTCAGTAGTACGGCTTAGATCGTGCGTAGATATCACTATTAAAACGAAACGATTTTTCTAAGGAAGTCCTGTAACTACATTTGATAGCACACAATAAAATATGCTTTGTTTTGTACTCGATTATATCGAAATTTTCAAGGAAACTTAATATATGGTATTCTTATCCAAATTTCATCCAAATCATTTGAATGATGCAGTCTGCAGACATATTTAGAGGGAATCTCTTCTTTTTTTTTCTGTTAAAATTGATTTAAGTAATGCGCATATTCCTAAGTTCGAAATCGGCTGACATAATAGAATCTGCATATATATCTGCAGAGAAGGATAAAAACGATACTTTTTGGACAGTTTTTCTATCTTCAAATAGGTTTAATTTTTTTATTAATTGGATTTATTACTATATATATTTAGTATTATGTTTTATTCAATACTTTTCTCGAGTTTAAGTTTCAAATGTTGTATTTAACAGAAAAAAAGGTAATAAGTTATATTTCAGTAGTTATGATAAGAGACTGATATATTTGTCTTAAAGAGTCTCAGCCATGCCTTTTGCTCATTCAAAAAACATATATTCTACTGTAAATATAAATGTCTTCAATGCCAAATACAGTAATTTAAAAATTATTATAAAATTATGAAATACGGTATTAATATTCATATTAAATGCAATATTCTTATATCGATTGTTTTAATTAGTGTACTCTACTGTACACTAATTAAAAAACTCAATATAATTAACTAATTAACTAAATACTCAATAAATATTTTTTTGGGCTATTTTTGAAGTTTTTGCCTCTCACAACTAAAATGAAAATACCTAAAAACACTATAGAATAATTACAAAATTATAAAACTTAACTATCAGTTTAAGCATGTTATTCCTTTTTTAGATATGCATTTCGGCAAAACATGCTCTCTTCTGTCTATTCACAAATTCCATGTTTATATTTTTTCATCAAAAAGAAAGTTCCAAAAACACACATAAAAACCTCTTCATAAAAAATATTATTACACGATTATTATTACGATTATTATTCTCGATTAGACTTCCTTCCACATTTTTCAAAATACTAAATTCAATTACGAACATCTGTATTTTAGAGATTCATTTTTATTCATTTGAGTAGACAGGTTTTCTTTGGGAGAAAGTAGTATCAAATTTACATTTTTACATATTTTATAAAATAGTTTAAAAAGTATTTGTTAAACTATACACTACCTAAATTGTAAGATTAATTTCTGTATGTACCTATATTTTTATTATTCATATCATGCCGTATAAAATAAAACTCATTTGCACCTGGAATGGTAAGATTATTATTATCTTCTCTTTCACTGTTGATATATGTTTCAAATATTTTAGTAAATCAATAAAACATAATTTTAAATTATAATTTATAGCTGCCAAATAATGGTCACAGCAACGTCAAATACTTTCTTCAAAAATCGCTCGATGCACTTCAACTGCAATACTTGGATTTGTATCTTATTCATTCACCATTTGCTGTCAAAGTAAGAAACCGTTCATTTATTTTAAATTAGGGTTGCGATCTTAAAAATAAATATCCTAAATAATTTATAGCTGGATGAACGCGAACTCATTTCTAATCTGTTTTGCACTCAGAATAATCCCACATGATAAATACATGATCAAAAACTATACGGAACATCCATAAACTATGTCAAGCTGTTAGGGAAAAGAGAAGATAATAAATTTGTGACGATAAATGCATAGGAGAGGAAAGAAGTTGTGTAAATTGTGACGTAAAATGGTTCGTTTTACATTTCTATAATTAAAAACTTTTTTAGAAAATATAAAATTTTTATATTTAATTATTCAAAAATAAAGACTAATGTCATTACATTTAGAGATAAATTTATTATAAAATGTAAAACATATATCTGCTTCTAAAATATTTAGATTCTGTTGCTTGAAAGTTTATTTGGAAGTTAAAGAATACGGTATCTGTAAGAAAGTACTAATATAAAGTAATTCATATTTTCTAATATCTTATATATTTTTTTTCTGTTTTTATTTTTACATAAAATCGGGGAAAAAATTTTTAAATAGAAGACGACGAGAGTCTTCAAATTTGTTGCATAATAGAAGGGTCGAACTGGGTGTGATGAAAATGACAGAAGAGGGGGGTCAAAAAATATATAAAATAGCGTGACATAGTTTATGGATGATGCTATAGGTTAAAAATTAAGAAATTAAATTTAAAAATTAACAAATATTATATATAAATGTATAACGTAGGAGTTTAAGTGGTTCTGTATATTAAACTATAAACAAATAAATAAATAAAAAAGTAACTCATTTAAGCAATATAAGTCAAAATTTGTGAAAAATGAAATCTATTAATTAAAGAATATTTTTTAAGGGAAAAAATGACTTAGATATGTATCCAGTAGAAAATGGAAGATTAGTTATTGATGAACAAGCAAATTTCTTAAAAACATGGAAGGTATTTATGATATCATTTTATAAGTAAAATTTAATAAAATATATTATTGATCAAAAATTTTAAATTGATATTATTATTGTCTGATTGAAAACTATCATAGGTTTATCCTAATAGATCCAAAAATATATTTAAACATAACCTATACGGTGTTTTAATGAGACAGAGAAGATGCAATAGCTAAGAAGATTCCGGATTCCATTTATTTATAAAATAATAATATATATTATAATTATTATTATAAGTATCATAATATATATATATATATACATATTTGTTTTACACTGAACCAGTTACATTGATGGTATGCAGAGTTTCCAAACTTTGTGTCTGTGCCCTCTTTCTTTCATAAAACCTGGTATGCTCCCTCATTTTCATAGCTGTGTAATTTCTACTTACAATTTAATATTACAAAACAACATGCCATATTTTACATAAATAAAGTTCTTATACATAAAAATATATATTTATTATAGTGTAATCATTTTTAATACTATTTAAACAAATCTTACAAATAAACGAAAAATAAAGTACATGTTTAATACAACATAATATTTAATGCAATGAATGGGCTTGTTTTTTTGGCACAAATTCTCTCAAAAAGAACTATCATTGAAGATATCGTTACTCCCAGTTCTTTCAATCACTAAACGAGATCGATATTTTATCTTTTAAAACAGCTACAGCAGAAAGTTTCTGAATGTATGGACATATGTATTTATAACCCTTTTGCTGATTTATTTCTTTCGACACCAATTTGAATTTATTTTTTGTTTGTTTGTCTCAAAAATGATGTTTTTAATTAATTCTCGTGCGCCCTCTTGCCATATACTACATTCCGCGCCCCACAGTTTGGAAAACATGGCATGCAGCATTCATTAGTATTTTGCTTGCCACTTGTGCACTTATGATAAGTTAGTCACTATTAATATAAATTATTGTTTGATGCTTACTAATTGTAGTTTACTAATCAGTTTACTTATAATAATTATTTTATTTAATTTAGAAAATAAACGAACAAATACTTTTTATGAGAAAATAATTTTTATTTTATAATAATAATTAAATATTCAAATATAATATAATCCAAAAGAGAAAAATATTATTGAAATAAATTTTGAAATACAGTAGTGTACTTAGTTCTCAGTCTTGAAAGTTTTGAACGCCCAGATCAGTTTTATCATTTAGTACTGTACATAATAGTTTCAGAAATCCGTTTATTACATGTGCTTTCAATTATATTCATCATCCAGTTATGTTTTTTATTGACATCATTCATTAAATTTTCTATTAAACTTTCCCAAAATTTTAGATGAGATGCCATTTAATATTTATTAAAATGTTGCTATGTATATACATTCTGATTAATTTTATATTGTATTTATCAATTTTTGCTTTAATTTCAACACTTCATAAATGTAAATAAATTTACCAGATAAGATGATATATTAAATATCTTATTTTATAAATATAAAAAATATATGAGGTATAATTTTTACTGATTTATATATATTGTTTTATGAGGAAAAATTTAATAAGTACAAGATACTGTATTAAAATGGCATCTATAGAAAGTAAACTTCAAGCATCTTAATAACAACAGATATTAATGACATTTTATGATTTTCTACTCTATACACCTTTCCTCCACTTACTCTTAAAATATTAGATCTACAACATTTATAATGGTTTATTTATATTTTACATTCATAAAAATAGACAAGTTATGTAAAATATGAAGATCCGGAACCATAGCCGCCGTTTTGATTGGTTTTGTTATAAAATGGAATGTCAGATTAGAGTTTAAACCATTTTACAGTTTAAAACAGTAAGATTTTGTTTACAGCAAATGGAAGAAGTTGTTGAACTTGGAATGACAAAAAGTATCGGTTTATCAAACTTCAATGTAAATCAGATTAATCAAATATATAGTAATGCCCGAATTAAGCCTGCAAATATTCAGGTAATAGTATAATATGAATATATATATTTCTAGAAATATTAAATTTTTAAAATTTTACATATTAAAATCTAAAAAAATTAATACTACAACTAGAAATATAAAATGCATCATAATATTTGAAAAATGCAGATCAATTTAGTAAATTATTACATTTTGTCAGATTATTTTTTCAGGTAGAATGTCACGCTTATCTTCCTCAAACTGAAATATTTAACTTTTGCAAAGAAAAGAATATATAGATGACTGCATATTCTCCATTAAGAGCTCCATTTCTTCCTGATTACGCGTCTAAGCATTTTGGAATCATAGTTAGAGATTTTCCTGTTCTCTTAAATGAACCATTGTTAAAGCCTCTTTCTATAAAAGATTGCAAAATACCAGCACAGATTTTATTGCGTTATCTGATTCAGAAGAAAATTGCAATAATATCTAAAAGCGTTCACGAAGAAAAGTTAAAAGAAAATATACAAGTTATCAGAACATCCACAAAATCCATTCTCTGAAACATGAATGTAACGCTTATATTAAGAATACTGGGAGATTATTTTAAATAATGTTTAACAAAAATTTGTATGTTCATAATAATAAAAAAATAAAATAAGAAAACAATTAAGATTTGGTGTAGGATATGAGAATATGAAGTGTATAGAAAAGACAAGCAACGTTAACAGCTTCAATGTGTTTCATATAAGCGAGAAAAATAAAGGAGATAATATCAAATATTCAAATGGAATTATAAATTTTTCGTATACTCCTAGTAAATCTGACTTGGCTTATACACCTAATGGACAAATCACTAAGCAAGATTTGAAACCAAAGTAAATAATAATATAAATTCGAGACTATTTAGAAATATTCTTTTACGAAAAAAGGTAGATTTATAGAAAACGAAATTGTATAATTCAGACAGCTTATAAGCTAATCTATTTTTATAAGGATAGTTCTATAAATTGTAATTATATACAATAATTGAGTTTTTATTTATCTAGATTTTCCCATAGGCGGATCTAAATAATGATAATTTATTTATATGATTTTATGCATAGTTTAATTATAAACATTTGTTAAATTATATGCACGAAGGTGGCCTTATAGCCACATTCGTGCCTGTAATGCCAGGCACGAATGTGGGAGTAGAGATGGATATAGTTTTTCGTAGTAGTACAGCCAATGTTTCATCAGCGAGAGAAAATCTTCGCTTACTACAAAAGTTAGCGAAGAATTGCAAACTTTTGTAGTAACATAGATGGTTCTTTATTGTAATCGAAATTCTCTAATTTTAAGATGCACCATTCTGCCAACCTCTTTTCTACATTGATAGGAGGGATCTTACTCTTTCAACGATTGGTCTACAAGTTTATTGGAACTTTGTGTGTTTTAATATATGCAAAAAGTCGAGGACAGACTGGGTTTTATCTAGGTGCTTTAAAATATTTAGGAAGTCGTATACTCTTCAGCAACTTATCAATTTTATTGGCAAGGTTAGACGTAGTATCATTCGATATTTCTTCAGTATGAGATTCTATTTAATAATATATACTGTTCTAGCATTTGATTATATAGTTAATGTTTTAATAAGACGAAGCGTTTTGATTTATCTTCTCTAATTTAGAATAAGGTCTATAGTAAGGGGACTAACGGCCGTATTCACCACAGTAAATTTCGAGAGTTAATCTCCAATTGACAAGTGAGTAGTTATTTAACTCATTCTTATCGACGGATTATCTCTCGAAGAAGTCGGCACATGCACATAATCAGCCAATTCAGAAAACAAGATGGATGACTGATTTATACGAAGAATTCTTGCGTTAACAAGAATTAAAAGAAAACAGTTTTTTTCAGAAAAAGACAACCTCGAAAAATATATTCAGTATCAGTTCCACAATCGACATCGTTCGCATAAAGATGTGGTTTGTTCTCTGGCTGAAAAATTTCACAATGAACTCAGCTTTAATAGCGAAAGAACAATTGTCTGTCATCTATTCTTCTTTTTGACGGTTGGTTATTGCATTTGTTTTATTTTCTAATACTGTATATATATATAAAACACAACATATATGAAAATCATCCACTCTCATACATAAACAGCTATAATATCGTCTACTTTAATTTGCCTTCAGTCGCTTTGTTGACACCTAATACCACACGCAGTTCAATAAAGTAGGATTGGCCACAATTTCCCGCAAAACGATTGGTCGGCATAAAACAACAAATATTCCACGCCCCTTTAAAATAGCCCGAGGGTGTTTGCTTTAGGATTTTCCTCTTATTTTGCTTATCGGTAAAAATAAAGCAATAAATGAATAAAAAAGAAAAAAATATTGTTTATACTAATAGAATTAACCGATATTTTTGCATTATCCCCAACATTTTTTCAGTTTTACGAATCTTAGACTTCATACTAAAACTTGATGTTTTATTTACATTTTCAAAAATAAAATGGTCTGGTCCCGAAACCGAAATAAGATTAATAAAATATAAGAGAATAGAAAACAGAATGATAAGATTAGATAAAGATTATAATTCAAATCCTACTAACACAATTCATACAGATTCTCTATATTAAAAAACACTTCAAGAAAAATTTCGGCCATCGAAAAATTTAGGATTCATCATCGGAGGCACTCATTTTCACCGAATAACTTAAACGCAAAAAAAAAAAAAAAAACAGATTCGGAATAGCTTCAGTGAATAAATCAGGATTGAATATTTTTTATGGTTTTTATTCCACTTCCATGATGTCTGTACACGTTAATGGACGTCAGCGGATTCAAGTTACCATTCATTATATCATCTTGATGCTCTTTAATTGAGATGTTGCTAGAAGTGGCCTCTACGTATTCTTTTTGATTGAGTGTTTGGTTGAAAATAATGATCACATATATCCCAGAACGCTGATGGTTAGTAAAAGATTTCTTATTGTTGCCAAGCTTAGGAAAGATTAAAAAATTCAAGGCCAAACAAGAAAATGTATGACTAAGAAATCAATTTTTATCAGAACTGAACTTTTGTGCATCCTGGTAATTTGTATAGGATCATATTCGATGCCTTCTTTAACAAACAAAAAAGTATAACAGATAAACAGTACTAGGAAAAACACTCAAAAAAAAAAAGAAGCAATAATAAATTATATTTTGTACATATATTTTGACCACAATTTTTAAAAGTTTTTAAAACAAAAATTCTTGTCTCGAGATTTTATTCTTTGTTCAGTCTATTCTCCTTTTTTTTTGCTCACTCGGAATATTTTATCACTCGCTTAAATATAAATGTAATTTTTAATTCGCTTGTTTACTCTTATGACATTTCTTAAAACACACATAAAATTATGGATTTTTGATTTTATTTTTTAAATGTTAAGATCTTATTTCACAAAATGTGTTTATTAAACAGTTTTAGCATCCATACACCAAACAGCAAACATCCTGAATATGTTGTGGATAATTGTGTTTATACGAAATTCCCGCTAATCGATTACCATAAAATCAAATGAAAAATTAGCATGAATTTTATAAAATGGAAATTAGTTGTGTCACCACTATAATGTCTTCTTTCTCACCAATTATGGAGAACAAAAAGTCATCGTTTGCGAGGAACGAAGAAAATAAAACTGTCATAAGCTTTTATGATTTTATTTAGATTGTTTCTATCGAAACGAAAATAGATTTTTCTCCCTTTTGGATCTGAAGTGCAAAAACTGTTATCATTTTGCAAATTAGTAATAAATAGAATAAAAAATACTATATGTAATTTTCAAATTTTAATTTGTGACATTTAAATTCGGTGTCATCAGTAAAGCAAAAGGTTCCAGATGCAATCTCTATATATTTATTATTATTTTATGCCTTTCATATACTGTGCAAAATTTTCCGGCATTGATATGGTAATAATTAATAACGTGACAATATATTGCTTATTGTTATTTCATTGTTCGAAGGTTATAATTCGAATGCGCTTGATATAAAGTGGGAGAGAAAAATGTGTGTTTTGACTTTTTTTGAGAGTTTATTTTCAAAGGTAAGGTTTTAAATTTGAATAATAATTAATTCCAAATATTTTTGAAAAGAAATATAAGAATTTTTTAAACTCAGAGGGCCTTTTCGAAACTACTTCAATCATAAAGTGAAGTCATATTGGATGGCTATGTAATTTCTTCTGTAGTAATTCAATATTCAATCTAAACAATTTTTCCCTTTTTTTAATGTTGCGCTATTTATTTTTTCAAGAAATTTATTGACTATTTTTTTAAATAAATATTCTTTCTTGAAATTTGTAAATGTTTTCTTTCTTCCATTATCTTCAAAAAATTATTTATATTTGAAAACAATTGTTATTCGTTTAATTTCTATTCGGAATACAGTAATTCTTTACTTTTCGAATGATATCTTAAATTTATAAAATATTATTCGTAATAAAAATAAATGAAAAGCGATATTTTTGTTTTCACTGCGATCCATCTCGTCCCGTGACAAAAATTGAAAAAAAATAATAATTTTTTGGTATTAATGTCATCACTTCAACCAGCAGTTTCTGTTGATCACATTCTCTTAAATCGTACGCCATAGCCATCACAGATATAAAAAAAAAAACAAAATAATTTTGTAATAGATATTATACATTTTTAATTTTGGGTTTTATTGGAAATTTTTCTCCCTTAGACATCTTTATTAAAACATATAACAATGTATTTAGATTATTATTATTATTGTCGTGTGCGTTACTCCCCATTGTTTTACGAATTATTTCTAAATGGAAAGTTGTTCGTTTGCTTTGAAAAAACTTTTTTTTTAAAGTTAATAATAAAACATAAGTTTAAAAATATGAAAGTTTTAAATTGTATATATTTATTATCTAGTATGTACTAGAAATTTTGTCTAAATCAAATAGAAAAGTTTCAATTTCGCTATAGGTATTTTGGAATAAAAAAAATTATCTTCCGTAGAAACAACAGAGAGTTTTTCTATCAACACTGTGCATAGGGCAGATTTATCTCATCGTAATTCGTGATGAGTGAAGATCAGATTTGTAATCTTTAACATACTCCATTTGCCATTATTCTTATTCATCATGACTGGTGTTATTTTAATGCACACTTTTCCCTATTGTCGATTTTAATCATTTATTTCTCATTTTTTGACCTTGTTCTGGCCATGTTTTTTTTTTTTTTTATCAGACAATAGCATTTCACATATTTTTAGAAAATTTTTACTTATTTTTATATGAATTACAGCAGTTTTGTAGATGTACAGTCGCCTTACCAAAAGACATATTGACAATTATGTCTTATGGCAGAATGTTTTCTCTGCTCGGTTTTACTACGTTTCCTATTTCAGTATTATTATTTTTTAATCTAATTTGTTTGCGGCTCGATGGCTGAGTGGTAATGATGTCAGCATGCCTTGTAGAAGAATCCGGGATCGCGTCTCGGGTCTAGTAACTCTTGAAAAGCTTTTTCGGGGTGCTGGTCCGGCCCGTTCTTCACCATCCGGTCCCCTTCTAGGGGTGTGGATGTAGCCAGTGTGTTGGAACTGGCTCCACCCCTTAGTAATCTTTCTGATTGGAAAGGGGCGTAAAACATGTAAAAAAAAAATAAAAAATCTAATTTGTTTTCTAAGAGAGTTTTTATACACGGTTTATGTTTTGAGAACTTCGAGATTAGAGTAGTTTGCTTCCAAGCAGTCCTTGTGCTGCAAAAAAAAAATTGCAAACCATTTATTGTTGTCATTCACGCATTACTACACTGTCCAACAATTAGTCGGCTTTGGAGCGTTAGATTATAATTTTTATCAAAAATCTCGAGTAGATCGAAATTTTCTTTTGCAGCTGTTCGATTTTTTCATAACACTTTCAGTTTTATCAATTCTTGTTTATAAAATCAGTTAGTTTATATTTAATTTGTAAACCACGGCCTCTTTCCTGTCGAATTGTGGATTTATCTGCTATACAACATCCATAACTTAGCCGGTCTAGACTTATTTATATTTAATATGATAAATTTTTCAGTTATACTATTCTGATA
>WUQG02001250.1:0-12343 GCA_011317285.2 Androctonus mauritanicus | reverse complement strand
TTTGTTGTTGAAAACATTAGCCTTAAATAAAAATTGTTCCCGTTTAACTGCTAAAAGTGCTAGTGTATTAGGATATATTGATAGTAAAGACGTATTGAAGCAGTTTGTTGTAATTAAGTATGAATAACAATACATTCTCTTATATGTATACATTACACACTATATATAGTGTATATATATATATATATATACACAATCTATATATCAATATATAGTGTATATATATATATATACAATCTATATAATAATAATCACATAATAATACATAATGTATATAATATGTATGTAATATACACATTCTCTTTTATGTATATTAGAGAAGGTGTATATATATATATATATATATATATACTGTATATAATAATATGTCTAATAAAAAAAGTTTTTTATGATTCCGGATTATTATTTAAATTTAAAATATTGTGATCATTTTTTAATTATGTCAATGATATCTTCTTTTAAAATTCATGTGCAGTCATTTTTTTAAGTAAAAATTTACTTTATCTGTGTGATGGTTATGTACATTGTATCATCATCCTTAAATCTGAGTATACCATGTTTTCATATTGTTACATAATCATTCACTGCACTAACAAAATTAATAATAATGCAAACATTATATACAGACTAAGAGGCAATGCACACAGCCGATACTCAGGAAAGTAAATTTTTATCTTTTTTTAAATTGATGTTATTTTTAAAACATTATAACGTGAATGTAATAAATTGTTTGTCGAATATATTAATTATATGAAATTGTTTGTTGATCAACAATGATGAAAAATTTTCAAAATTTTTTCAATTAACTTTTTGGTAATTCAAAATTAAATTATAAATATTATTAAATCTGTTTATAATATTATAAAATCATTAAAATTTGATCAAGAATAAGATTTGTTTTAAATACACTTTAATAAAATCAACTTTGTAAATTTTTAAAATTTCTATTAAATTTAATAAGACACTTATTTTGAGCTTAAGCAATGCATTACATCTTTTATTGATTTCTGACCCAATTATGGATATTCTGGAAGAAATTGGCTTGCATCCAATAAGTTTTGTCAATAGTAAAACTTTCTATGGGAAGTTCATGTTTCATTCAACACTAACATAGTCAATTAAACAGACATGACAGCAACTATCTGCTAATAATAATATTAATGAATCAAATTATTTAAAACTGATAATTAAAACAAATCAAATAATCTTTACTCTTATATAATATTAAACTAATTTAAATTAGTACTATTCATGAATTACAAATTGTTAAAAATATATCAAAAAGATGTCTTTTTTATTGCATAAAAATCATCTTTAGTTAGAAAATATTCCAAAAATGCAAAATTAATTAAGGCATACAGTTTCAGATCATGTAATGGCAAATATCTTTTAATACTGTTATAATTCATGGGAAACTTACCACAGATGTTTTACAACTTATTTTATGATTTGTACAGATATCATATTTCTCCAGTTATTTACTACAGGAGAAATTTTATTTCATTATTTTTTTTTAATACTTGATAATCCAATAACACCAAACGACAAAAACCGGTATTAATGAGGGCGACTAAAATCCCTCTATCGGTTAAAAATGGAATTAAAAAATTTTTATATACAATATTCAAAATATTTTCTAATTATTCTTTTTTAACTTTATCAAATTCTAATGTAATTCTTTTTATTAATTTTTAAAAATATTAAATATAAATTAAAATAGAATTGATATTGAGGATTAGGAGTACCAAGGTCCATATACATGGGTCTGTCAACGCGCATGTCTAAGTTCCCGGATAAACAGTGTATGACGTCACAAGCCCCTCATCCAAGCAGCACGATAAACACGAAAATCCAAAATTACAGGATGGCATTTTTTAATAAGACCCAATGAAACAGTTTTATTTTCAGGAAATTAATATTTTCTTTCTTTATTATAAAATACATTATTTTACAAATCTCTTCATTTTTTTCTTGCGATTACTTTGATTATAATTAGAAACATTTTGATTTAAGCTATACAATCTAGCATATGTTCTAATTTTAACAAAAGTTTTAATAATTTTATCAGGTAATTTATCTTGTAATTCATTCTTAATTAAAGTACAAACTTTTACAATTATTTTATCATCTCGACATATACTATTATTATGAAAATTTTCAAAAATTTTGTTCATCGTAATTACATTACTAAGAAAAGAATCAGAAGGATAAGTTAAATTGCCTCTTGAAATAATATTTATAAATTCAAATGCTGAAGAAGGTAATAGTCTTGTACTGATTCCTAAATTTGGATAGTCCTTTTTATATTTAAAAGCAATATAACCTGCAAAATATTTAATTCCTTCTTCTTTCATTGTATCTGCAATGACTGTCTTTTCAAACTCATTCAAAAGTATAATATGTTCATTATTAATAAGCTCATAATCATTACATTGTATTGCTGGAATTGAATGAATAAAATTAAAATTTGGATCATTAGTTTCTTGAGGTATTTGAAGCTCATCATAATTTCCCTCAATAACTTTATTAATTAATGCAGAAGAGATCACACAATCATCCTCATCATTACTGCTTGTATAATTTAAAGAGGTAGAGTCATCAGAACTGTTACATGTATTTGCTTTTTTGCTTAATAAAATATCTGAGTTCTTACCTAAAATGTAACTTCTAAGTCTATATTTAAAATTAAGTGCTGATGGATGATCACTTGCTCCAAATTTTGTGCGAATTACAGAAAAAAAATTTTCAAGTATGTCTTGATTCAGTCTTTTAGTTAATATATACGGCAAATGGTAAGTTTCATTAAGATGATTATATAAGCCAATCAGTGATGTGTTAGTTATTAAAATTCCTTTTTGAAATGGAAGTAAAGTAGAATGCTTTCCAACTGTACTGTTTTTGATAACTTCACTCATTTCTTTAATAACTTTAATTTGATCTAAGTATTCTTTACCAAAAGCAGACTGATATTTATTTTTACCATACATAGTATTAACATTAAGTACATCAAACCATTTGTCAAATAAATCAATCAATTCAGCTGCTCCTTCTGCAATCATCATAGGAATTATGATCAATTCTAGGGATATAGACTCTATACCTAGTGCTTGGGAGTACTTGATTAATCAAAATAATTATAATATTTAAATGTGCAAACGTAAACTTTCGTTCTTTTTATCGCACGATTTCCGCCCGCTCCCTTTGCCTATTGTTTATCCCACCTGCACAACATGTTTGGTTTTTACTGTTCCCCGACACTCGGGATTTAAATTACGATTTACACTTGTTTTTACAGATGTTCAGTTAAAGTTCCTTGTTAACGTTCACTTTCTCTGTGCAGCTGAAGAGGGTCAGTCCAGCCCGAAAGCGCTCCCGCATCTCCAATTTTATTCTAAGGTCCTGTAAGCTGGTTTAGATTTTATCTAAATTTGAGACCTAGTTGTCTATCCTGACCAACATGCGACCCTCACGTTAAATTGTGCGGCCCGCCGGGCGATTTTATATTTCTATTAAAACTTTTGTATCTGGTTGTATATATACAAAAAATATTAAATAAATGAAAATTTGCATGTGTCATTGTTATAATGCGCAAGTGCGACTATGAACTCCAGTTCTATATTTGTTTTCAGATAATATAAAAAATGCAAATTATTTTGCGCAACGAGTTGTAAGTGCTTTTGGATCCACATATTTTTGTGAAACACTTTTGGAAGATGTAGCTAAGATGTGCAACGTCGAACATGAATATAGATTTACAGAAATTAAGTTAAAGAGACAAATATACCATTAATTGAGACTCGAGAGTTAATTATATTGAATCACAGTACGGTATAACAATAAAGTTTTATTCATTTTGTATTTGTGTTCATTTTTTAAAAGTGCGGCCCGCTGTAACGTTACACGTCATCAAAGTGGCCGTGTAACCATTTGGGTTGGCCAGGCCTGATTTAGTTTATTAACAGATCGCAGTCGAAACGGGGCTTGTGACGTCAGTTGCGCAGAACAGACACTTTCAGAACTGAAACTTGACAGACCCATGTATATGGACCTTGAGGAGTACTGTATACTTCAGCGATTCTCAACCTGTGGAGCACGCCCCACAGATTGATAAACGCTGAAAGGTTGAGAAACTCCGGCAGGCCAAAACCTCCATATGAACAGTTAGAAGAAGAAGAAGAAGAAAAAGAAACTCCGGCATACTGTATTCCATAATGTGGTAAAAAAACTGAAAATGCGAAGTTTCCAATGAATTATAACAACACAGTATCAGAATTGATGACTCGATTATTGTAACTGTTTTTGAACAATAAAGAATTAATAAAACACAGCATATAATTCTGATTACGAAAAAGAATGTTTGTTCTCTTCTTTTATGCAATGATGGAAAAATTTTGCTGTTTCAAAAATTTGATAGTTTTTTTTTAATCCCCGTGTCAGTAATGTTTTTACAAAATAGCTCCGTTTTTTTAATGTTTAAATATTTTTCAGCTGGTTTTCTGTTTAATTATTGAAAAGTTGTACGATTTCAAGAAAAACTCACGGTATATATATATATATGCGAGAAAAATAAGAAAATTTTCTTAAGTAAACAAAAAAGCAAATACAATATTTGTAGTTTTCAATTTCTGTTTTAAAAAACTGTAACTCTTGATAACTTTACACATTATTTTTAGCCCACATTCTTATAAAATTGCCATGTTGTTTGTCTATATGCATCCCGCTAACAAATTTCGAATTAATTAATCGATCTTTTAATGAAATTTCAGTAAAATTCGGTTGCTATCAAAGGCGACTTCGTCATCGGCCATTCAAAATTGTCGGACATCCAAATTTCTGAAATGCTCTCTTAATATCTCTTAAACTAATTAATAGATTTTTATGAAATTTAATAAAAAGACTACCTGTGTATGATACATCAATTAGCCTTCTTATCGGCGAAGTTTTAAAAATTAGAGACGTTCAAACTTCTGAATTTTTTCTCGCTAATTACTGCCGAACTTTTTCATCAATTTTTATGAAATTCAATAAAGAGGAGAGTCACTGAAGATTACTTCGATGACGTGCATTATCTATCATCTTTAACCATTCTAAAATTGAAGACATGCAAAGATTAATTTTTCTAGAACTTTTTTTTAAGCATTCCTTAAAATTAAACGTTTATGCAGGGCCTGCATTGCAGGCGAACGACACTACAAGGTGTTTCGTACTAACACTTCGAAACGACCTTGTAGTGTCCAACGACACTACAAGGTCGTTTCGAAGTGTTAGTACGAAATTTCATTCTTATAAATAAGTAAATTGCTATTTTTTTTTTTAGGGTGTCCATTTCAGCTTTGCAGAGAGGTGACGTCCATCCTAGCGCCAGCCCTGCGTTCATGTGACCAATCGGCTCATTAGAATGCCTACCATGATATAATTATCTAAATGCTTTTCTTATCTGACGAAGTAATTCTCATTACTTCGTCAGATAAGAAAATTTCCCGATTTTCCAGATCCGTTACCAAAAGCTGGAAAATTGGGAAATCCGGACTTCACGAATATTATCCAATAAAATCTTCCCGTACGTTCTTAAATACTAATTATATTATTATAATTAGCATTTCATTATAACTATTATAATATTAATTATAATAAAATTAGTCATCATAATTGCTAATTATCGATTTTCACCACACCATAACGAAAGAAATTCTCTTCAAATTTTAATTGTATCTCTGATGATAGTAGAAATTAAAATAATTTGAACGATAATATTTTATTAAAACTTTTATATAATACAATAAAATTAGATTCAAATTTTGAACAATATAAGAAAATTCGATAAGTTACTAAAAATAATAACTATTAAATTATAACTTATTCCGTTTGTACTTGATGGTTTGATGCATTTTAGGATAATTTATGAGCTTCTTTAGATTTTCGAATCTAGCATCGAGTTCCATTTTCCTCCTCTTGAGGGCTGTCAAAATTTGTATTTTTTCCGTATTTTCTGCCAAGATTCTGTAATATTCGCGATGTTTATCCTGTACTTTTTTCTTCCATTCTTTGATAGCTTTTTCGTGTCTCTTTAATGCTTCGGCCTGCTTTTTCTTTAATTCTATTAATTCCACGTCGTCTTTCTTCTTCATTTCTAAACGCTTTTCCATATCTTCCAAGTCTACTACTTGGCCAAATTTCGATAGCATTTCTATTTTAAGCTTTTTATCCTTTTCCTTAACTTCTTCGTTCATAATTCGATATTTTTTCCTAAGATTAATTTCTTTAGTTTGTAATTCTTTCAGATCGTGTTTCGCTTGAGTGCATTGTTTATTCAGTTCGATTTTTCTCTCTTTTAAATCTTTGATTGCTTGAATGGGAAAGAGAATTGCAGTACTTAGATCTGCAGGCATTTTAGGAGCGCAGTGCTGTATCTGATCGAGAAAAAGATTTACAGGAATTTTAATATCATTGAGTTCTTTCTGCTTTTGAAGTTGAATTTTTTCGAGTTCTCTGTTGACGGAATACATCTCATCGTTTATCGTTCTTAATTTTCTGTAAAGTATATCATATTCTAATTTGTGAGCGTGTTGTATTTTTTTTGCTTTTTTGATCTTCTTTTCCGTTTCGATTTTTATCTCTTTCAACTTCTGTACTGACTCGATTAATTTGGGACTGCATTCTGAAGGACGGTTAATTTTAACCCAGTCAAAATCTTCGTCGTTGTCTTCATTTGATAAAAATTCAGATTTGTTGTCGTCGGAATTTTGTTCATCATCAACGTCATTTTCGTCACCATCATCTTCACTCAGAGAGACACTTCTATTAAAAACATTTGTCAAAAAATCTGAAAATTTTTTGTTTTCGTCCAATATTTTCGCCAGAGATGATTTAATTGTTTTTAATTCATCGTTTAATTGCGATATGATTTTGGATTGTTCGGCCGACTTTTCTAATTCCTCTTTCATGCTCTTTTTCAGGTTTTTCTTCTCTTCATTCCTGTTTTTAGACTTACTGTTCAGCGATTCTTCTTGTTGCTCGTACTTGTTTAATATTTTGTGCTCGAGATAAAATGTTATCCGTTTAATATCCGCGTATTTTAATTCTCTATCCATCAAACATCTGTTCAATCTTAGCAAATGGAGTCGACTGTCAAATATCCAGATTTCTTTCAGACTATCTATATAAGCACATTTTTCAGCGTGATCAGATAATAATTTTTCTGCGAATTTTAATTTACTCGATATATCAGAACCGATTTCTAATACAGAATCGCTGGAACTTTCGCAATGAGTAAATTTATTTTCTATCTGTCTTGGACAGCAGCTGGAATCATAAGATTCTACAGAATCTAAATTCGTATATTTACAACATTTGTGTTCGTAAACTGATGATTGCATTTCCAATAATTTCTTTGTAGTAGATAAAGTTAGGATCTTACTTTTATCCTGCAACGTATCGGAAGATTTGAACTCAACGAATCCGCTGTGTTGTTCCAGTTTATTCATCAACTCGTCTTTCCACGATTTCAGAAACATAACTTCGTTGTTATACGCAATTTTCTTTTGATTCATTTCCATATCGAGTCTAAGCAACTGCTTGATCTTTTGTCTAGATCTGAGCGGCAAATATTCGGGTGGAACGTAATCATTATCTATTTTTAATCTATAATAACCCAAGTTCTTCCTTACAATTTTAGCCAGCAAATGATCTGATAGACGTTCTTGCTGAAAGGTCGTAAATCGATTTGAAGTGTCTGCATCTTCATCGTTATAATCTTCCATTTTCTTCAAATTTTTGATTTCTCTCAAAATTTTTTCTAACGAATCGGATTCTTCGTCGATTGATGTTTTATTTTTCGATTTTATTTCTAATTCTTTTAATTGGTCTAATTCGCTAAAATCGATTGCTGAATATTCTTCTAACGGTAAAGTAGCTATTTTCGATGTAAAAATTGTTTCACCAGTTAGAAACGACGTCAATACAATCGATTCTTGCTGTATGTTATTCTTCCAAAGATCTTTAAGTTTATTCAACAGAGCAGTTTTTTGTGCAATGTTATAATCCATTTCTTTCGTTATACTTTCTAATTTTGTTTTCATTTGGTTCTCTAATTCGGTTCTTATTCTATCGTGAACGGAAAACTCTTTCAAATCTAACTGCATGTGTTTAGGAAGCACGCTATTGCGTAAAGTCAATTTTTCGTAATTAATACGAAGAATCTTCATCTGTTGTTCTATACGAAGACGTTCTTCTAATATTTTCTGTTTTTCCGATTCTAAGAAAGTTTTCTTTAACGTCTCTTCTAGACTTAACGCATCTTTTTCTATATTAGGAACTCCACCGTAGTAAGTAGAAATTGGAATCTTTATACTTTTGGGAAGTATTTTGTCGTATTTTGAAGCATTCATATAAAAGAGGAACATGTTTCCGTCTTCGCCAGCAGTAGCTAAAAGTCTTCCGTCGTGACTGCTGGTTATAAATTTTACAGATCCTTTCTGGAAATCGTGAATCCCCGAAGACCAAAATGATGTCAGATATATATTAGCTTCACTCTTGACAAGTTTCTCGAGTGAATATACATTGATTCGGCCATCGTTTTGACCCGTAATTAAATAATTTCTATGGGCTGTAACGTGCAAACACGAAACAGAATTAAATTGTGAAGGATGCATAAGTAGTATTCGAACTGGCTTCAAAACTACGTCTGTTACACTTTCAAAAATATCTTTGGATACCGAATATTCGTATAAGAATCCCTTATTGTTTCCTCCCATGCATAACCAAAATTTACCAGCAATTCCAGTATACACCCCGCACGTTATATTAAACGGTTTTTTGGGTAAGCAGACAGAAACATGATCCATAAATTTTTCGTCTTCTAAATAAGATAATTTTTCTGTGGTTCCTGATTTATTTTCGGACATTTCTTCGTTATTCGTATCATCTTCTGACGCATCCACGCTTCTATTTTTGTCACCTTCGCATTCACGCTTAGTTTCTAAATCTTCGAAATGTTCTTCATCTATCACGTTAACGATTTTGTGGAAGCAAATTCCTTTGGTATTTTCACGGGCATTTTCTCCTGTGGTTCCATATTATCTAACTGCATTTCTTTCCAAGACAAATGAGATAAGTGATACGTCGATCTGTCCGTTTCTTTATCGTCTAAATTCTTTATAACGTCCGATGCGACTAAAAAATCGTCTTCGCAGATTGCAACAACAATTTCGATTCTATCTAACCATAAAATGGAACGAACGGGATGTCCGATGTTGATAAATCCAATAGGTTTGATTTCACCTTTACGTACGAAATAATGAAATATCGTTAGATCTAAACTACCGGTAACCATCCGTGTAGCAAATAAATTTGTATGAATATATGTTACAGGTGCTGTATGAGACTTTATAACTTGATGCAATTGTAAGGCATACTTGACTACCGGTTTTACTTCTTTTTTAATGACCATCCAACGGATAACACCGTCTTCGAATCCTAAAATCAGAGAACCGTTCTCTGGATCTAGTATTTTAGAACCCCATATCATTATTGTGGGCACTTGATGAAATTCGTAATTCGCGATCAACGTATTGCTCAAACAGTTATACAAACGTAGGATGCCATCGCTTGAAGTCACTGCCATTATATGGGCATTGCGACAAAAATCGCAACCTGTTATAACAACTGGAAATGTGCGGATGATTTCCGGTTTGTTGATAGAAGAACTGGAAGATAGATTCAACTTCCAAATAAATCCTTTGCAATCGTAACAGTACCATATATTTTCCTCCTCCGACTGGACAATGTAACGTAAATCGGCGTTATCACTGACTAGCAACTTATAATAAGGTTCCAGTTCTATAAAAATATAACCTTCTTCCTTATTTATCATTTCTATTCTTTCGATATCCCACGTTTTAATCCATCCGTCATCTCCGATAGTTAGCAGTTCTTCTTTCTTCAGTATAATCTGATTAATGTTGCCTGTGTGGCAGGGTTTTCTTTCTTTCTGGCAAATTTCGCCTCTCAAAATTCCTTTGTTCCAAATTAATACGTTACCCCAATCCGAAGTCGATAAAACTTTTCCGTCTTTCAACTGGACGAAACTTCGAATATCGGAAACGTCAGTTCTTCCGAATTTTCCAAGTTTGTCTTTCAACTTCAAACCCGTAAAAGTGTCCACCATTTTCCAAAATTTGATGTGAGAAACACCACCGGTAACGATGTTTGTACTAACAAAAGACGAAAACTTTACCGTCCAAACGTCATTTTGAAATGCTTTTGTTTTCAATATTATAGATTCTTCTATCCAGTTCCAAATTATTATGGAATAATTCGGAGAAGAACTGATGGAAGCTAGAAGATTTCCGGAAGAGTCAAAATTTACATGAACATAAGATTCATTGGAACCATTACTTAAAAGTTTCCTGAGAAGAACCTCCGGATACGTGAAGATATCGATAGTTGGATTAAATCCCTTTTCTGCCACCGCAAATATGGAACCAGAAGGATGAGTTGCGATGTGTGCCACACCTTTACCGCAAACAGTTGGAAATATTCTCTGAGATCCTGTTGTCAGATCATAAATAATAAATGCACATCCTGCACAGATGGCCACTGAATTCTCTTTCAATAGACAAAAGTTGGATGCCGATAAACATTGCCATCCAAAAGAATATTTCATTTTAAGTAAATTTTCTGGCAAAGGTTCAGTTACCGGAGAGTTGTATATATTCGGCTTACATCTAATATTATCGTAGTCATAAAATTGATCGGCTTTAAAAAACGTTTCCATTTTTTTTACCATAAAATATAGAAATTGGAATCTTTAAAATTTAAAAGAAACTTCCAAATTCGAATTAAATTTTATTCGTTGCTAGGATACCAAATCAACCAGTTCGGTTAAAAAAAGAAAACAAAATATTTCTGTCTTAGTTTCGTAATTAAAAATTTTTTTATATAAATATAAACGATTGTGTAATTTTTTTTTATTCAAAATAATACCAATGTTGAATTTTAGAATAAAAATTTTAATTTTAGACCTACTGCAGAACAAATATTTCAGTTTTTATGTATCGGGAATCCAGGATAGAATCTCTATACTCCGTCCCACTTCGAGTTGATAGTGACGTCACGAGTAAGGCGATTATAGATCTTTCCGATGAAGAAATAATCAGAATAATTTTATGCATAAAAACTTTAAAAGTCATTTTTCAGTCATATTTCATAATTTTCTCCTCGATATAATAGAAGATCGGCGGGTATAAAAACTATTTGACTAAATTAAACAAAAAAAAATCTAAGAGCGGAAGGATATTATGTTATGTACTATGTCTCGTATATGACGTTTACCATGACGTCACTATCAACTCGAAGTGAGACGGAATATAGATTTTGGATAGATCCAGTACGAGGTTACCAATATTATGCTGTGCCCAACGATCAAGGCTGTTCCCACTTTCAAAACGTTCTTCTCAAAGCAATTTTGTTCAAATTTCTGCATTTTAATACTCGGCAGTGCTTTTCGTCTCTTGGCATTTATGTTCTTTACGCAAACACATAGCGACATGAGTATAGATAGAAATTTAATATCTTATTAGTGAATGCAATTTAAACTGTAATATAAATTTATTACTTACAAGTTAGTTATTGTTTCTTTTATCCGGAAGCTGAAGTTATTTTCAATGAAAAACTATTTAAAAATATTCTCTGGGCCTCTAACATCAATCATTCATGGTATTCTAACTGTCACATTCATCAAATAAGCTTGAATTAATCGACTTTTTTAATTTTTGACTAAGAATTGCTGTACATTTATACAGTATCTGGGCTACTGTATATAGTTTTTTTACTATGTTTATATATAGGTTTATTGTATAGAGTTTATTCTACACAAACATGGCAGCGACTTCTATACACCAACACGAACTGATAGCACAACATTTGTGATGAAGTGGATCAAAATTCGGAAGATTGGCTATAAAAGATTCAACTGACAAGGAAAATAATCAAGATCGATAATCGTTAAACCAAACTTTATTCAAGTTAAAAATTATATAAAACAATGGCGATATACAGTAAAATTCTGATAATCCGACATCGATAGGATTCTAGTAGTGCCGGAAATACCCCACTGCATAAGAATTAAAAATTTAATAAACTTCTTTATGTGCATTTTATTCACTTTGGAGGGCATAATTTTAAATAGATCGCTAAAATAATTCAGGATATTAACGGATAAACCAAGAATGAACGATGAATAACTGGTATTCAATAAGGCTCCTTTTAAGGTGCGTTTACACGAAGCGTATGCAGCCGACAAAATGTCGCGCGACAATGCAGTACGCGTGAAAACGCCTCGTTT
>WUQG02001239.1:0-12343 GCA_011317285.2 Androctonus mauritanicus | reverse complement strand
GATTCAATTCCAAATCCCTTATCTCCAGATTTTCAGAAGGATCTGAGCCCAGCGTTTGCCCCATCCTTCAAGTTTCAGGTTCATCCATAATAGGCATTCGCCAGCTTGCTATGGAGTCCCAAAATCACTCCAACATTATCCCAGGTGGAATTTCACCGAAAACTAAAAATTAATCTAAATAATTATCAATATATAACTTTAGAAATATTTATGATTTTAATTTTTCGAATGATCACTGTTCTTGTTTAAAATGGCTGTCAATTTCATAAGATAACTATACCATATATCAGAATTAACAATCATCTTCCCACATAATTTCAAAAGCATGGAGAATCAAAGCCGCCTCTTGATATGTGATTATCAAAATATTCCAGAGATGATCGAATGATAAAAGAGGAAAATGAATACATAAATAATTTCTGTAAAATAACTTACTAAGTTGTTATAGATATCAAATAATTTGCTTTTGTTAAGAAACATTAAATAAAGGAACAGAATGTGAATAAATGATGTTCAATATAATATGCATAAGTAATTTTGATAAGGAGAAATGAAACTATTACAATAAAAGTTTACATTTTAAAATACTAACATTTATTAAATTTTTTATGAAATACATCATATATAATAGAGAAAACTTTACTTCAACAGATTATGGATTTTATTCATTACAATTTATCAGAGATACTGTAACTGAAATTAATTCAGAATAATTACATATTCTTCGAACATTACAAAATTCACACATAAGTTTTATACATTTATATATGAGCCTCTCAAAAACTAAACTGATTAATTCCATTTTTTAAATTTCTCAAGATAATATCCAAATACATGTTTACATTATTCTTGTATATTAATCGTGTGGTAAAATTCAGAAATTTACAAATTACAAAATACGGAGTTAATCAGTTTGGCGTTTCAAAGGCTCATATGATGAAAGATAAAATTGAATAGATCTACTGTATATTATCAGGTCTATTGCATCTCTTTATGAGTATAGTCAGGCCCAATGTATTCCCAAATGCTGGCTCCATGTATCCAATGATGTATATTTATAAGATCTAATACTGTTATCTTTTAATTGAATTTACACAGGAATTTTATAATTTGCTTTTCAGAATTGTATATCAGCTCATAATTAAGAAAAAATTTTCTTTAATTCAATAATTCGTATAATAATTCTGAGTTGAATAATTCTTAATCGAATTTTTAATAATTCAATATTTCATATAAATATTTATTATTTTATTTCAGTGTTAGATTCTTTAGGAAAACCATCTTCAGGTATACTGAATGGAATGCTGTGGATCCGAGGTGATTATGATCAATGTTTAAAAATCGAATTTCCCATGATTCGAAAAAACGAAAGCATTCATGGTAAATATTGTGTCATTATGATTGAGTTAAAATCGATTAACAAAGAAATACTTGAAGGAATTTCAACTAACGGAAATAATACTTTTATTCGATTAATAAAAGATTTAATCGTAAGTATATTTCCATTGAATTATACTGTTTAATATGACTTGACATATTTCTCTATACATTATTTCTGTCAATCTTAACAATTATTGTTAACTATTGTTAGTAAAATTAATTCTTTATACTTTTAAAATTATATCAATGCTTATTTTTAACGTTAAAATCAATATATTTCAGAAACCACTTCAGCTGTCTAATATTCCTTCATCAAAGTATTTTAGAATGTTTGAAATCCGTTTTGATGTTTGCTTGCCAAGTACATGCACTGAAGATGATTTGAACAATATTATGAAATTATGTAATTTCCGTAAATTCTTTAGAATTTAATATATTTTAATATTTAGTTAAGAAGCGGATCATAGTAAAGATTTAAGAATAGATAAAAATTGTATAAAATGCCTAATTGCGATTCGTAATTTTTAGATATTTTCTATCTATACTGGTGTTAAAATTAATAGGAGTATATACAAAATTAGAGAGATCTTGTATTATGTTTAAAGAAATACCATGAAATTCGATATGACTGTTCATTTTTATTTGATTCATCTAGTGCAGGAAGAATAATAACATTATTCCGTTACAATATTTTTTCATGGAAACAGGAATAAGATATATGTTAGGTATTCAATATTGGCGGATACAAAGTTCTAATACGGTATATGATTTCCTTTGACAGTCATACACGTTACACAGATTACAGAAATTCCTTATATCGTCTACTAGTGGGTTTATGAATATTGGGGTAATAAGGCCACTTTTTCGCAAAAGTAATTAGAAACTCGTCGAGGATACGGGGAGGGATTGGCGTGTTGAAATTCGCCTCCATAATGCATTTTATTCATGTTCAATAGGATTCAGGTTCGAGAATCTGGCTAGCCATTCCGTTCTCATATATCTTTATTAACAAGGATTCATCTGAGCTCGATGAGGACATCGTTATTGTTCGTAAAAATAAAATCCCGGCTGATAACTCTCCTGAAAACCTTATAAAATGCTAGGGTCCATACCTGTATCTCAAAGTAGTTACCGAACCACTCTGGAAGATGTGTAGGTTCTGCCTGGTATAGGTGCCGGTTTATCATTAGCTCTGCCCAGACAAATATACCACCACCATAACCAAAGCTGTCTCTTTTTCTGATATATGAGGGGCAGTAACGAGTTCCTGGATCCTTCCTGATAGCAACCGATCGAGAATCACTGTTAAAATAGACTCGAGACTCATCAGACAAAAACAACATGTACCCACTGGTCTCAGCTTTACAGGTAATATTGATGACTCAATGTTACGCGCTTTCTGGAAAAGAAATGAGAGGGTCACAAACCAATGGCCTTCTTGAATAAAAATCTGCTCTCATGAAATCTTCTGTTAACAGTATATAGGGATATACTCGTCTCTGTGGCTGCTGCCAGCTACTGAGCAATTTGCTTGCTGCTCATCAGACAAAAAGAACTCCCTGTGTCGTCTTTCAGTCAAGAACATATTGCTATTATCTGCACTAATTGTAGCACGGTAGACGATCTTGCTCTGTTCGCTAACGAATATCAACTGTTTGCTTGAACTATCTGCAGAATGTTAAATGGACATTCTGAAGAACATTTAAAATTCTTAGGCTTTCTACCTGGGACAGATTAAATTGCATCATATTAATTGCTTTTCACCGTCAAAAATAATTCATTCGATGTCTTTATAATATCACTGACTTCATATACTAATGAATTGAAGTTATTATGCAACACTACGTCCTGTACTTAGTGTAAGAGGCGACAGAACTATCCTGCCTTTCAACTTCCTCCATTACTTAAATTTTTTGACCCATGTTACGCATTTGAAACTGTATTCGCATTCAGCGATGCAACAGTGTTAGATACACAATATTATATCACATCTCCTTGGTTATAACGCCAGTTTGATGTGCTTGGCATAGTATCTTTCAATTTTGAGCAACAGTGTATATTAGTTATTCAGTAGCATGTGATGCTTTTATTCACCAGACCACTGTCCTTCATCCAATCATATGAGTAGTCTATAAGGATTGAAGGAATCGGATCAGCGAAAGGATCTGGACTTCTGATAAATATTATGTCTACTAGATTGACGAATGAACAGTAGATTGATGAACAGTTGATTAACGAATATCAACTGTTTGCTCGAACTATCTGCAGAATGTCCAATGGACATTCTGAAGAACATTTAGAATTCTTCGGCTTTCTACCTGGGACAGATTAAGTTGCATCATATTAATTGCAACTTACTCTGTCCCAGGTAGATATTGCATCATATTAATTGTAAATTGTTTACCAAATATATAAATGCATATCTATAAACAATATTCAAATTTTTTGGTATAGCTTGTTATTAATATTGATGACTCAATGTTACAGGTAATATTGATAAAATATCGTTGGTTAGATTGCTATTTGTCAAAAAGTTAGTTTATCATCTATAGTTTAGATCCTGGAGCAGATATCAGGAAAGTTTTACAACAGGTTGATTTGCTCCCTATTGCATTTTGCTCCATATGAAGTATATGGGAAAAAGTGTAGCCGATGTGAATACCAATACGTGCTATGGGTATCAAATCTTAGATTTTTTCTACTATGCAGTTTATCACCGATTTCCACTTTTCTAGTACTAACCAGCGAGGTATCTCTATGCCCGACATGAGCCGCTCACATTTCTAATGGGGATAAATCAAGTATAGGATGTGATTCCTGAAAAACTGAAGTTGTGGGATCCGCGAATTGAACCCGGTTATACAAAAATATACTTTGTGATATATATATGGATGATGTAACAGTATACTTCGTTTTCCTGTTACATCATCCAAATGATGCTTGTTATAAGTTATAACAAAATTAAACCAACTGACAAAATTGCCATGACATTTTATTACATTAGTATGTTTCTTAATACTATATTATATCAATATTTATTGGTTATATTTATAATGAATTATAGCAATAAAGTTCTATTTTTTAAAATAGCATTCATGTGCTTTTTATATTTATAGAATTATGAAAAATATGATTAAAGATATGGTATTTGATTAGAATATTAAAACATTTTATATTAATGCTATACATATTTCAGAAAATACTTCCATATTTTCATATATTCATTCTTTATATTTCAGTTACATCAACTCAATATCGTTTTAGTATCAGAGTGGATTTCTGCACAGCAAAGGAAAGGAAGTTAACGTACACGACAGCTCAAATTGTTATCGTGTATGAATTTTAGTATACAAATTACGTATTTCGCTCAAAATTCTTAATACAGATATACCTCGCTATAATCGGTTAACGTTGGATTTTACTCCCACGAAAATAAACAATAATTCGTAAAATACTTATACTTACAAACAATGAAGGCATTCTGTATTTACTCGTAGTTGCCTGTTTCGATTTTATTCGCCTACAATTCATACTTCGACAATATCGAGTGGATTCTTTCTCAACGCGGATTATGTGGGCTATTTTTCCAGGAAAAGGCAGGAAATGTCACGTGATTAGAGATGATTGATACAGACGCCAATTTTTGACGTAACTTTGCTGGTCACGTGATATAGAATAGTTACCTCCCCTTTCGTAGATATTTTAAGTAAAACAAATTTATTTTATTTTTTATTTTTAATAACTATCGCAATAATGAATTAAAGTAAAATTTATTATTTAAAATTATTTTCTAATTTTAAGTTTTTATATATATGATTAATATTATAAAAAAAAACGAAATTATATATGAATATATAAAAAAGACAGAAATTATACAATTTTATTATTTTATTTAAAATCTTTTCAAATTATATGGGAGGAAAAGGACATTATAACATAACATAACGAAACAAACGTTAACATAAACAAATATCAAAATTTAAGAAGGATGAACCATTTAAAATAAGTTTGAAAGGAGGGAAGTCGATGAACCCGGCATGGAATTCTCATTTAAATTATTTAAAAAATGGTTTATAAATCTGTTACAGGTGTGCTAATTGGGAAGTTGATATATTTTAATAGTCCAATCTGTCGAATATCACATGTAACGAATATATTGTTGATAGACAATATTACTGTATGAAAATAAAGAAAAACTTAATGAGTTAATACTCATTAAGTTTTTATTTTCTCTCGAAGAAAGCATAAGCAAATATTTTTTTCTTTCATTTTGCTGGCCATTTAATAGCAGAATGACGTTAAGTGAGGAGACATTAATCGAGGATCTACTGTATAAGGAAAAATTCTTAAATTAAACAATATTCTACAAATTTTTATGAAATCTTTTATTTAATTCGATTGGAATATATTAGTCTATTATAAAATGATAAATAAAAAACAATCCTTTTAATTAAAATATCTATGAAAGGGAATGTAACTGTGCTATATCAGATGACCAACAAAGTCTACGTCAAAAAATGACATCTATATCAATCATCTCTAATCATGTGACATTTCCTGCCTTTTCCTGGAAAAATGCCGGCATCATCCCCGTTAAGAAAGAATCCACTCGATATTGTCAAAATATGAATTGTAGGCGAATAAAATCGAAACAGGCAACTCTTAATCAAAACAGAATGCGTTCATTGATTTTTAGGTATTGATATAATTACTTTTACTGATCATTGCTTATTTTCGTGGGAGTAAATTCCAACGATAACCTAAATGGATGGTAAGGGGCCCACCTACTTCTTTGACTGTTTTCTTAATAAAAAACCTAAATGGATAATCCGGTTCTAAACTAAAGATTAACCTGGACATCCAAGTCTAATTTGTGGAAAATTAAGTATGTACAACTGTTTTTCGAAGCATTACATTGCTTTATTCGTATTTTATTTTAATTTTAATTATTATTAAACTCTTAGTATTAATAATTTAATTTAGTCGAATTAATAGTCATAAAATTGCATGCATCCTGGAAGATACCATCATTTTAGGATTTATCATTGATTCTGCTAAAGTCCTTCACCAACCAACGTCCCTGCACGGGTGTGGGTGTAGCCGGTGGTTGGAACTGGCCTCATCCCTTAGTAATCTCCCTGAATGGAAAGGGGAAAATAATTAATAATCAGTTATTTTCTATTATAATTGACATATATAATATTATGTTTCTTCATTTTTAACACGCCTTCGATTTACTCGAATAATTTCATCTTTTTTTTTTGTAATTTTTTTTTTTATCAATGGAAGTATGTTGACAGAAAATTATTCAATTTTTTCTTATAAATCTCCCAGATATAAGGCAAAGCTTATTAAATTATTAACAGAACCAAAATAAGAAGTGCTTTATATTTCTACTTCAGAAATAAAATTTGATATATCGTTTCGGAAGTTCGCCGCCATTTTGTTTACGATTCTGACAAGTTAAGCGCTAGTAGATTTACAATGAAACTTTTTTCCTCGTACTATTATATGGTTTTATGTCGTAATTTCAATTTATTAGAAAAAGTTACTTTAAATTATGATTAACATTTATTAAAAGCAATTTTATTTGTTCAAAGAAATTAACGCAATCAAATTTTCCCGAACAGTAAACATGCACTTGGTGAATAACGTGCAGTACGTTACATCCATTGTTTATAAAAATTAAATGTAATATATAAAATCGGAAATTCGGAAATTTGATCCTCGGACGGTGGTAACGTGATGAATATATTTCCAATTTCATTACTTTTGCCAATTTATTATTCTTTATAATTTTTTATTTTAATTTCGACTTCTTATAGCCGTTTATTATTTGAAAATCCTTTATGCTTTGAATAATGATTCCTATTGAAACTGTGACTATCATGGCTATTTTCGATTGAATTAAATGTTATTTTCTTTCATCAGATTAGACAATGAAAAGTTGGTTTAAATACTAATACAAAACGCATTTGAATTTGAAAGAAATTATGAAAAATGAAAGAAACTACATAATACAATTCGAATAAATACAGTAATATCTTTGTTTTGTATATTTAAAAAGTAAATTTTATATTTCGTAAAATATAACAAAAATATTAATCTTCCACATATACTGGAGGTCAAGGCGTCTGCCATATCATAGCATGTTCTGTTGCAAATTTTACATAATCTGCATCATTACGTTAGGCAGGGCAGTTGTGCTTATAGCAGTGATAATAGGAAATCTGTAGAAAAATATTTCTAAAAATTGTTTCAATAATTTTACTGCAAGTTTAGTACTTTTGTATAATGTAAAACAATATTACGAACATATGATAAGGGAATGTGCGTTCAGCGGGGTATAATTGTATATTTACCATATCAAATGATCGAGAATTGTTAGAAAATTTTATATATGTAATATATACATACGAAATAATCTTCTTAATCATTATATTTATAATTAATTTTTACAGAGTATTCGTTAGCATGTTTTTCATTTGGGTGGCATTGGCAACAACTATCGACGCTCTGCGAAGATTGGATATCATACCAAATAATGAAAGTAAGATTCTTTATTAATTACATTTATGAGTAATTTAATAATATCTAATAAACTTTTATTTCTTAGGGTTTATGAGATTTAATTTAATATGTAATATACTTTTTGATCTCTCCATTTCTAAATTATATGAAGAGATATATAAATTAAATTTCTCCGAACCTTTCCGTCAGCACAATGATGATAATATTTGATTTGGATTAAATTCATATATGTTATTAGACCACGTATTTTTCAAAAGTTGGTAGGATCAAGCCTATTAAAATTACTCAATATCCAATTAATCTTACCAGTTTAATAAGAATTAACATATTCATTAGTTTTCCAACAATATTTCGAATGAATATCACTCTGTCTAAAGGAACAAGTATGTACCATGTTGCAAAATTCTAGTGAAAGAGATGATTATCCCATCACATCTTGTTGGAAGAAAAATAGATATCCAAATGATATACAGTATTTCATAATGATAAGCTGTATTTTTCCATCCAATTTAAATAATTGGATGGAATTATATTATTGGTACCCGTCAGAGGCTAACTTTTTTATCATATATGATCATCTAGCGGATCACAACAACAAATGCGAATTACTTTTAAATTGTTTAATAATCACACGATATATCCATTTGACAAATGGATATCCAGCAAGATATCTGCTAATATCAACTACTTTCAATAGGATTCCATATAAATTTTTGTTTTTGTATTTGTATATGATGAAAATTTTAAATCGTTTCTAAAAAATGGAATATAAATAGACACATTCTTATATCCATATGCAGGAAAGGAAAATCATCCATGTAGCAGCAAAGAATAAGAAAGAAAATGTTAGATTTTCGTAATAGCTCTTAATTTAATTAAATTATCGAATTAATAAAACTGTTACACTTTTGTCTTCTTATCTGTTTTATTTTGTAAAGACACAGAAGCGAAAATTCGGCCTGGATCGAAGCAACTAGCCATTGTGCTTCTCTGATCTTTTTGCTTTCTGGAGATTCAGAAATTCCTCAATTAGAAATTAATTTATTTCTCGAGATTCGAAAAAACATCATTAATTAAACATGAGGGAGAAAAATCATAGAAAATGATAACAAAAACTATTGGATAGTTTTATATTTGTTTATGTTTTAATTATATTGATAAAAAAGTCACATTCCATAAAAATTTGATATAAATAATAATACTAATTTTTTACAATTACTGATAGTTTTAATTAAAATAGCTTTTCAATACACACAGTTTATCTGCTAAACGTATCTTGTATTTGGAAACAAAAACTGCAGAAATGGAATTTTTGAACCGAATCTTATGTAGATGTATCAGATTTTCAGCCTATATCACTGCTTATTTTTTATACATCACTCTATTTGAATATTTAGATAAACAGATACAACCATTAGAAAAAGATGAGGATCTTCTTATTTTCGCTATATGAGTTCTAAAAAAGTTCTTTCGTCTCTGGACATTGAGTGACGGTGGATTTTTGGAGAATGACTGAGGTTTAACTATCCACTCATATATTCTTATACACTCCGTTATATACCATAGATGTCAGGAGCCATCATTTTTACCCTGGCCATGCGCTGAATGGCTAGAAGCCAGATAACTATTTTGGCTTTGTTTAGGTAAAAACTATCGTATATTTGCCAACATCACAATATGCAAGTGTCTACAACAGCAGAAATGTTTAAAATTACAAAAAATATATCAAAAATATTGAGTTTAATTTCAAATAATTTTATTTTTGAAATATATTTTTAGTAGAAGTGACGCGGATAAACCACAAAAAATCCGCTTGGTTTATTGACTTTATTTACTGACGTCTCAGGGGAAAAGAGAAAAAAATAATTAATATATCTCCATGAAATTTTTACAATACGAATCCGCAAAATTGTTTTTAAATTCCCGAATTTTCTAAATTTATGTGGAAAATTAGGAAGCTCGAGATTTCTAGCGACGGTATTCTCAAATACAATCGCTAAAAGCAACTACCTTAGTAACATTTCTAAAAACAGATAAAAGCCTTGTTTATACAGTTTAATTTGGATGGTCTATTTGACTGAATAACCAAAGTTATCATTCAAGACGAAATAATTTTTTTTACTCTCTCCGTTCCGAATAAATCATTTAGAAATGGAATCTTTGAGTTTGAATTTTGACATTCTGTAATTAGTGAATGTTTGCTAAATTAATGCATAGAATTTATTGAGAATTAGAATCACAGAAAAAGTGGCTTTTTCTTATAATGCTGCGATTTTCTTTTTTCTTATAAAGAGTCATGGGTCTTACGACATAATGGAATGGAATTTTAATAAGTTGTTTAAAGAATGGAATATAGAAGATAAGAGATATTGAAAACTTAATTACGAATGTCAAAAGTATAATTTGAACAGTTGCTTTAAAAAATATTTCAATATAATTAGGAATTTTAATTTAGCTTTCTGCTAGATTAAAACTGAAAATTGTAAAGATGCTGCTTAACAGGTGATTGCTTTGAAATACTTGAATTTTTATATCATGCTTGTACAGCCGGTTTGAGAAAGGTGTTCACCTAAGCGGAGATGCTCGGCTTCCTTACAGTACCTACAAACCAACGAGATTAATCGGTTCAGGCACCAATTCGAGTTTTTAGACGATTCCATTTATTTTTTCTAAGCAACAGGGTTAGGTAGGCTTAATAACGGGTGTTCAATCATTTTATCCGAAAACTGATTTTCAGCATTCATTAGGAAAGTTTTAATTTATTATTTATAAATTAATTTATATTATTAATTTAGGCAAAATGCAGCATTATATGGTGGTAACTATACGAGTAATTCAGTGATAAGTAGTCAAATCATCAAGCAAAGCATTGGCAATAACATAATGGCGAATACAGAAAGTATTTTATTCTATTGTTTTATTTGAAAATGCAGTAAGGTGTTTTATTTGAAAATGTATAACTTACTTATTTCTGCGTTTGCAATAAAATTAAAAACTGTTCCTAAAGGTTTTCATTGATAAAATATTTAATATCCGTTGATTGACCAAATGATATTTATTTCGTTTCCATGACAACTTTAACAATTTTATCTTCAATTTTTTAAAATGAAAACATAAAAATTGAACGTGAGCATCAAAATTTCGGTTTTGTACCAATTGTTTTAGTAAAAGTTTATATATTTGTATTGGATAAATTTAGTTCACGTTCCACCATGTCTTTCTGAAAGTTCAGTAAAGACATAGTATAACAGACTTCAATAGTTACATATTTATCTATTAATGAACAGTTATATCTTTCACTTACATATTTTTATTGCTTTCATCCAAAACATTATAGATTGCACTTCATTTGTAAAGATACAAATGCTAATTTCAATATGTACACAAATTAATTTTAAAAAGTCATTATTTACGAAATACTTTATTATTTATATCAGTAATGTTTATCATGAAGTAGTCATAAATAAATATGCATTTCTTTCAGAATTACCAAAATAATTTTCTTCCGAATATATAAATGCACAACATATAAATCTAGTATGATAATTCATAAAACATGGCTGCCGTTCTCGGTATGAAATCTTTTTTTAGTTTAAACTTTAAAATAATCACAAAAATTTTATGCAAATAAAATTTCATTCTTATCCTGGACGGGAATATATATAAAAAACTCTGTATATAGGTTATATATAATGTATGGTAGCAAACAAATACGGTATATTTATATTAGCATATTAGAACTAAAAAAAATAAATTTGTTAATATCATACTCATAATTACCAATTTTCAAAATTTAAAAAATGTTGTTACAGCATGTTATCTATTTACTAAATTCATAACTAGAAAGTCAGCCTTGCTTGAAATAGTGAGCAGCGATTATTATTTTCAGTCCAGAGCGCTGTAATCAACCCATGTCATTCGTATATCTCGTCCCTATTATTGATCAGAACGGAAGCATCCATTTTTAGCTTCCATGATGCGGGTTCGATTGACAGACTTTATAATCGATCAATTTCCTGTAAGCTCAGCCCCTGCGAAAAAGGTGAATACCTTTTTTGAAACCGACTGTACATGCTTTATTTCCTAATTTTTATCGAACGTTTTAGTTGCTATCTATGAAGAGCAGGCACAAATTGTTTTTATTTAAAATTTAATATCTTTATTGTCAATTCTAGAATATTCAGTTCTTTTAGGATTTCTCTCGCTACTTTATTACAAGATTCCATTGTTCTAATGTTCGAAAGGTATTCGTCATCCTTTAGTAAATTGAAAATTAATAGAATTTGGTATTCTCCCATTTAAAAACCATTCCAACAACTTAAAATAGACTTAACTTGAAATCCACAATAATGATCATGTGATTCAAATTCATTAAGATTGAAGTGGACTTGTTTAGACAATTCAATTTTCGTGATTCATCCGAAAGTGAATA
>WUQG02001238.1:0-33506 GCA_011317285.2 Androctonus mauritanicus | reverse complement strand
AATTTGAGGATGCCTCTCTTAGGATGCCTCTGGTTCTTATATCTCTTGCGTTACGTATAAGACTAGAAACTATTTTTAAATATTAGTTAAAAATATAATTTTTTTCTTTTATGTTTATTTTTATCCAGTGCCTCCGGAAAAAACCATTATCACTGATGAGAAAGATCAAGTTTTGTCTGGTATTATAGGGCCATACGATGAAGGTACAGATGTTCAACTGAGATGCGATGGAATTGGAGGTAAATATTTGCATCGTTCAAATATGCGTTTTTTTTTTTTTTCTAACAAAAAAAAATTGTTTTTTTTAATGGAAATCACTCGATTTACCGATTTAAGTATCCATAAAATTTACTATTTTAATCATAAAAAATTTCTACTGATTTAAATCAGAAAACAAGACACATTTTCTGACGTTTAATCTATCATAATGGGACGAATACAGTTATATAAAAGACTGTTACATTTAAACATGTTCTCTAAGCATATTTTAATAATTAAATATAAAGAGTTTAAATCTTTATAATGGCAGTTGTAAGCGCCTTAGAACATTAAAAAGGATCAAAGATGCTAACGACGTCCGGAATTTATCTTCGAGTATCGAAAACTAAAGGATAAAAAAAAAAAAAGAAAAGAACAAAAAAAAAATGGAAAAAAATCGCTGACATGGCGAGAAATTTTTTTTTTTTTGTGTGTTCAATTGAAAGAGAAAGAAGGCTCGAAAATCATTTTCGCTTTGCATATCTTATACACGAATAGTAATGCAAATCGTCGTAGAGTGCAGGTTATTATTATTATTATGGGGATAATAACAGGAAAGGATTCATTATCTTGTAAATGCGAATGTAGGTATTATGCAGATGATAAGAGGCGACAATGATTTAAAGGATAAAACAATCATTAAATTCGATCAAATGTCTTCAAATTGAATATATTTTCTCTCGAATTTTTATACGTATATTTTTCTTCTTACTTCTTTTCACTTTTCCAAATCTCCGGATCAACGCATTTTAAAATTCTCTAAAAATTCTAAGATAAACATTTTTTTTTTGTTTTTAATCTTCCTGCCAAAAAAAAAATAAATTAATAAAAAATATACTTTACTCGCTATTATTATTATCGATAAAAATTTATAAACTAGATTAATTCTTTAAAAAAAACGACAGGAAAAAAAAGCTGATTATCAATTTAAATGATTATAGATTAGTTTCATAATATATATTAATAATACTAAACCATCAAACATTAATCTTCGAGAAGTAGTTCGGATGTGTCAATTTTTCTTTTTTTTTTTATTTTATAAATAATTCTCTTTATGTCAGATTAAAGAATGACCGGGAAGAAGAAAACTGATTATTTAAAAATAAAAAAATTAAAAAAAAATTAATAATAAACCCAATTTGGATAATTATATATTTAAGTAGCTCTAAAGACAGTAAAAAAAAATCATAAAGGGGGAAAGTGAATTATAGTCAATATTATTATTATTTTTTTTTTAATATTTATAACTAAAATAATGCTAGAGAGAGAGAGAAAAAAAATATATATTTTTTTTTTCTTAAAAGAAACGGTTAGAAGTTTATTTAGTGTTGTTCAATGAAGCGATGTTGAAAAATGAGCATGTAAGTAGTCCCTCTGGGTATTTTATTCCTTCTAAATCGAAATTGGTTTAGCTGAAATAACTTGCAGGATTCAGGCAACAAATGAGCTATCTCTTTACGCATTAATGTCTTCAGATTGAGTCTAATTAAAAATTTTTTTATTGTTATTTTTTAATATGTCGTAAAAATTATCGATTGTTCTTACGATATTTAATAAAATCGAGAAAGGTAGCCTAATATATATGCATATATAATGCGTGGAAGGTAAAAATTTCTTTACGCTTCTTGCATGCACTCCTATTGACCATTACTTCGTTATATAAAAGTATCAATTATGCAGTTATACGTTATTATAAAGCGATATTTTATGAGATAAATTTATTTTCTTATTTTTTGAACGTAGAAAACGTTTATAAAAAGAAATAAATCGATAGTTATATAGGATGTTTAAAAGTGCATAAGGACGGTTTCGATCCCTGGTGACTCGTTGGCATGATTTTAGCAAACGAACAAACGTAACATTATTATTATTATTATTATTATTATTATTATTATAAGATTATCTACGTTGATTGTAAATAGGGAATAGTAATTTTTCTTAATTATTAATTCTAATTAAATTATCAACATTATTTTATCGTACTCTTGTAGACGCAAATTTGCATAACAAAAAAATAATTAATAATAAAAAAGAGGCGATCTTAATCTAGAGGAAAATAAATCTACTAATTAAAAAAGGTATTTTTGTTCTAGAAATCATTAAAAAATAATCATAAAAATAAGAGAATAAGTGAGTTTTAATTGTAAAATACTACGTTTATACTCTCTAATGATATGCAAGATGTTTATATCCAGCAGCCAATTCTCTCTCTCTCTCTCTCTTGCGACAAGAGAATTTATTAAGGAATAAAATAAATACGTGTAATTTTAAATTTCGATTATCATTAAAGAAAAATAAGTAATTTTAATTAATTTTAAAATTACTGATTCCCGTTTTCTCCCCCCCGAAAGATATCTTTGTATGCGATGCTGCGCTATTGGTGAAATTACAGATTAAACGTTATTAATATTTCTTTTTTTTTTGCGTAAAATTTAAATAAAAAGCAAAACGAATAATAACATTTTTCAAAAGTCACATTTTCGATTTTTGAAAGTGTTACAAGGGTATGCGTATCGCATAATGTCCAAAAACTAAAAAAATAACCTAGATACTTTCCTGACTCTGTATAATATATCACAACTGTACACGTCGCTGTTTTGTAGTTAAAAACACATAAAAATTTAATATACGAATAAGAATGAAGTATATTTTTTAAACACAAAACAGTAAAAATTAAATATGATATTACGTCGTGCCCTTAATTAAAAAAAAAAGAAATTTCTTCGAAATAACGTCTAATGTCCCGTTTCCATTTATGTTTTCCTTTTTTTTTTTTTACTATTTAACTGCAACATTTGGCATCGAAATTTTGGCACAATCTTCCACTATCTTGCATTTGTTTGGTATCCATTCATTATGCTTGATTTCTCTTAGTCGTCGGAATAAACCATTTTCTCTTCCACGTATCCTAAATAACGAATCAAGACTCAACTAGTCGCACATTCTTCGTCGCGCGTATCAGTATCGACTAATTAAAAGTTTTAGATGAGATGTGCGCATTAATTTACGTTTAAATCGCATTCGAAAGCACGATTTTTATTTTATTTTTGTCCGAACGAAAACCCGATTCGTGTCAAGGTAATAAGAAAATTACAGCGAGGTAATCCGTTTTGAATAGAAGCGTCCAAACACGTGGAAAAATCGATTTATCGATACCAATCGCGATATTTCTACAAATTGTTCTAACAAAATTCGATGTTTGCAGAGTCGAATGGTTAATTTGCACGGAAAATATCAATCGAAAAGGGTCTTTATTTTTGTCATCAAAACGACGTTTATTAATTCAATAGCCGCATTTTCTCTTGTTCTACATAACGTCGTACAAACATGTAACTGGCAATTTACCGAATTAATTAAATTGCTCATATTTTTTTTTTTGTGTGTCCTGTTCCAAATTTACGAATAGGAAAATAATAATAGTAATAAGCGAATAGAAATACATTTGGCATCTGTTAAAAGTTTAATAACTTTGCGATATTTTTGTTTCGATATCAATCGCCAACGTTGAGGATCAAATGGAAGAAGAAGGGGGAAAATAAATGAATATTTATCTCGCAAATGAGATTTACTTCGTGCGTAATATATATATTTTTAAAAGAGAATGTTTTTCATATTTTTTTTTTATTTTTTTGATTGGAAACAAAAATTTAGAAGTCATCCATCTTTGCTTCATTTAGTTACGTGTCTATTTCTGTGCCAAAAATTTGTTAGAGAAAATAATAAAAAGATAAGATAAGAAAAAAAAAAAAGCAGCGAAGGATGCTCGATGAATAATTATAGATTTTTACGTAATAGAAAAGTTCATTAATCTCATAGATGTTCTAGAAAGACAAAAAAAAAAAAAAAAAAAAAGATTATTCTCTTCATAAAACTTCAAGAAGACAATCAGTTCTAATTAATTTTTCTTGGAATTATTTATATTCTATAAAAATCTAACTTCTCCATCAATACTGTTCGAAGTAATTTTTTAGTTATAAATTTATAAAAAAAAAAAAAAGGAAGAAATTCGAACATTAACAATAACCGAATATCCACACAAATATTTTTCTTCTTCTTCTTTTGATAGTTTTATTAACATAATTTAAATGCTGGCAATTTAATTCATGGAAAAAAAATATTGTATATAATAAATTTAGATAATTTAAAAAATTTACAATTTATTTTCTATTTTTTTTTTTTTTAAGAATAAGAAAGAATTAAAAAATTAAAATAAAAGGAAAAATATATATATAAAATAATTTAATTAATCGTTTAATACGAAAAACATTTTGATGTTTTTTTTTTTTTTTTTCTAGAATCATCACTTAAACTTTTCGCATTTTTATTATTATACAGAAGAACATAAATTATTTATGATTATAGCAAGAATAAAAATAGAATTTTGAATATTTAAGCAGATGGAGAAAACGAAGATTTTTAATGTGTTGATTAAAAAGAATTTTATTTTATTTTATTGTTAAAAACCTAACAAAAGTTTTTCCTTTATAAATATTTATTAATCGTTTCTTTCTTTCTTTTTTTCTTCTTTAAATCGAGAATATAAATAAATTTATAAAGCGTTTTTTTTTTTATCATTATTTTATTTGCGAATTTGTAACGAAATTTATAAAATGAAAAGGATAAATCTGAAAGATATTAAATAAATATATGTAGCAACGTGTAAGTTGCATGATTATAAACATTTGGAATTCTGTTTATAACCGGGACTACACGATGGGAATATTAATATCTTAGTAGCATCTGTTACTAATACGTTTAGTTGCATCCGCTGAAATACTACATTAGGTATTTAATTCATTAAAACAATGTTAAAGTGATAATTATATCGAGCATTATCGACGTCTTGACAACGATGTTACTGTGCAAATATGAAACTTATCTTCGAATGGACGTTTGTCGTACCAGTTAGTGCCATTCTGATGGTGGTTCCAGCGAACATATGGTCCGAATTTTTTGATTTATAGAGTTTAATGGTACATTCGTGAATCTTCTCAAAATCTCCTTAAGCTATGAGGAGATGGGTTTTGGATATTGTTCTGAATTTTGATATTTGTTTAACTGAGATTGTATGCATTTTGTTGTTGTTGTAGTTGTTGTAGTAGTTTCCATCATTAAAATGAATTTTTTCTTTTCGTTTTTGTCAGGAAACGACGTTTAGTTTCTAGAGATAACATCGCAAATATTTCTTTCTGGAATAATGTAGTAGTTAGTGCCATTGTTAAGATTATTTAAATAAATAAAATGCGGTAGGAGAGATTTCTTTTTTAAGTGAGAAGATGGAGATTGTTCTGTAGAAGTCAAAGATAACGTATAAAATAATATTACAATGGAAGTGAAGAATTGCGGGATTGAAAGATCGCCATTTTTTTTTTTTTTCTTCTCTGACCAGAGTAATGTTTGGTTGCTTGGTGGATACATCATTATTTTTATCGCCAACACTGTCGAAGATTCACTTTATCCAGTACGATTCTCATAATGGTTTATCCAATATTTTTCCAAGCTGCAACGATTCTTAATCTAGAATAGGAAAAAGTTGTTCGCATAAAATACAGATAGCCTACCTGTTTTCCCTCTGTTTGCTTGTCGAATCATCAATTCAATGGTACTTTGAAGATGCAAACATTGTAATTTATAAATTCTTAATTTTTTTTTCCTGTCATGATGTTTAAGGAAATAGGAACACATTCTCTTTGTAAGTAAGGAAAAACAGTTTTTTAAAAGCCGAGAAAAGTTCTTTTAGCCAATATGAAGAGTCATTCATTCACGATCTATTGACCAAGTTCATCGATTTCATACAATCGTTATGAAATATTGACAAAGGAACTGGACTTACTTTGTCACAATGGGTTTTGGTGGACATTAAGGTGAATGTTCTTTTTTTTTTATATATATATATAAAGGTAGATCCTCTCTTTAGCGCATTTTTAGTTCCAGTTCGTGCTCTCTATCAAGATAAAAAAAAGAAGAAGAAGAGATAAAAGTATCAGAAACTCATCGGAATAGATAACCTATTAAATATACTAAATAACATTATAACTATTTGGATATCTTCATTATCAAACGACGGTCTAAGTTTTCGTATTCTAACATTGCGAAAATTATCATTAAATTTCATATTCATAATTAATTAGTAACAAATTAATTATTAATATATCATTATTAAGCAAATATAATCCAGTAACGTCATTCTTGCTCTTTTTTTTTATTCGAACTGCGTATAGAATAAAAGTTTTGTTAATATTACAATTAAATATTCAAAAATGCAGAAAATTTTATCCAAATTTAGATTAATTTTTTAACTCTTAATCCATTATAATCTGATCGATTTCTACTTTAAGGAAAAATAAAAATATTTTTTTTGTTTTTTTTCCACCTATATGTTCTCTTTCTGTAAGAAGACAATTTTTTGGACTAAAATTTCTCTTGTTCCTAATATGTATTGACTATAATGTTATTTCGTTATTGGCAAGTACTTTTTTCACTGTTGAACGAACAATTCCACTGATCCTCTTTCTCGTTAATTCGATTCGTACTTGGACCACTTAACATCTGACTAGCTACTTAGAGTCATAGACTATAGTTGGCTTTTTTCATGCTTAAAATTACTTATAAATCAAGTTTTCTAAAATATATGAAATTCTGAATATCTAGACGATAAAATGGTACTAACAACATTTTTTAAGGTATTAAAAATGTTATGAGATCTTGAGTTAAATTCATCATGATGATAAGTTGTACTTTCATCATGATGAACTGACTTCTTAATAAATTTAATTTTTCTTTTTTTTAATAAGTGATATTTTACTTAATAATTATATTGATAGTATAAAATTAAAATATTCTTTCTAGAGACAAATGAATATCACCATTCTATGATAACTTATAATTCAGTTTCGTTGTCTCAATTCTCGTTAACCTCATTTGTAAAATAAATTCCTTCATTTTTATATATTTTTTTAACATTTTTCATAGATGAGAAAACTAATATAAGTTTAAATAATGTAACAGTTTCTTTATGAACGTCATAACTTATATTGAAATGTTTCCTAATAGACTCTATGCTACTTGTGAGTTCCCATTTTCACATGGTTTTATCATCTCGATGCTGTAATCTACTTTTGACATGTGTATGGAAGTGTTTTGTTGCTTTGTTCTGGAAACACATTACAGAAAAAGCTTTCATTGATCTTCATCAACTCACACAGACGTTGTTACGTGAATCATCCGAGTTAATAAAAGTTTAGCTCTCACGTTACAGGACTGTACAGGTATAGATTAAGTTACGTGAAACGAAGAGATGGATTCCCATCATAGGCGATTTAAGAAATCTGTAATCAATAAAATGTTATAATACTAAAAAAACAGTTGTTGTATATTGCACAGTTATATTTTTAAACTTTCCATCGATCCAATTTTCGTGTATTATTAGGACAGGCGCTCCATGTTTCCAGACAGAAATGTTTGTGTCCATGCAATGAATTCTGTGGACTTCTTAACAATATGTCTTTAGATGTATTATCGTGTACAGGATGTTGTTTTTTCCACAAATTTATTTGGTCACGCTAAGCTTGATTTTATGGTATTGATGAATCTTTCATTCTTAGGTTATTGCTTAAGAAAGAATAAAATATGTCTGTTTTATATATAAGAATATAAGTTATTTTTTCAATAAAATGCATAATATTAAATATATTTATTTCTGATCTTTGTTTCTCTTCTGTACTGTTATTCAAGTTTCTTTATTTTAGTCATAATTTATGATATCGTGTTTCAATAGAATTCTGTAGTAGATTCGATTTTTGATGTTTCTGAATATTGCTTATTTATAAAAGTAAATGGATTCATTTTTTTATACTCGAAAGGATATTATTTCATAAAATTTTGTCGTAAATATTAAAAAATAATAATAATAATATTCTTTTACCCGTACAATAGTTTACTTCCAAAATTCTGTCTTTGGGAGAATATTATGATCAGTCATGATGTATGACAATACACACTCTGTTTACCCGCAATCATGCATAACAGCGAATTACAGGTCAGCATGAAGCAGCATAGTGATGCATACTATGTTCACTATTATTTTGTGTTTTATAAATTTATTTTTTATCACATAAATAAATATTTCGATAAAATAAATCAAGTTAATACAATATTTTTGATCGTTTTTAGCAATAGAAACGAAATATCTTTAGTTATGGTTGATGGCAAAAATATGAAAAGGTGAATCAATATTTTCACTACAGTTGGTAAATTTTAAGATTGAATACATAAAATCTTTCGGATATTCTTTCGAAATTTATGCAATATTCAAACGATTTTTGCATTTTGAAAAACTGCTCTATAATATTGCGGCGATAATTATCTTGAGCAAATGAACTGGACAGCAATAGAAAGTTTCAGCAATATAACCAAAAGATATTTCTTTGTTTGTGTTTATTAAGCAAAGAAGATTATCTCAAACCGAATCCCGAAATCCGGATTTAAGATCATTTCTTCGAAGAATTGTTACCAAGAATGTCCTTTCTCAATAAACTAGATCCGATTTCAGTTCGGAATTCTTACATATCTTTCAAATTTAGTTTGAATTTTTTTTCTTCTTCCTTTCTTATTTTTATCTATTCTTCCAACTTAGGTGAGTCATTTTCTTTCACTGCGTCATCTATCTTTTATTCCAACTTCTTAGACTAGTTGGTTATCTATCTTCTCGTCTTCTTAACTGGTCGAACATCTCGGCTCCCAATTTCGTCAACAGGTTAGCCATCTTATATCCTATCTTGGCTTCCTTTTTTTTTTTCTTTTAAATACTCTCAACAATTTATCCATTCTTCTTATCAATGGCATCAATCATTTCGCTTTTCCACAAAGAGGAATGCCATTTGTGATTCCAATTTTATTTATTTGTCTGGAGATAAAAATATTCGTTAAAATCTTTTTTCACCATGATGATGACGAGCAATATATAGAAAGTGTTTAGTGTAAAAGTAATACTTCATACTCGTTGCAACATGCAACAAAATGTTAGAATCTAAACTCTTTCAACAGCAAAAAAAAAAGAAAAAAAAAATTGCTGATCTGCAGTGTAATAAGAACGAATGGCAATATATGTTGACACATTATTATGTATGAGCCTATAGAGGATACATTATCATCATCTATTGCCATTTGGAAAAGTCATGCAATAAAGATAAATGCTGCATAGATGAAAATAGAAATAATGTTCATAAATCTTTCAAAATAACTCTTATCATAATTTATCAAACACAGAATTATAGCTTGTGATTAATTTTATATCAGTTATCTAGGACGCTATCCTAAGTTTGTTGAATGCATCTCTGTTAGAGATTTTCTTCAGCAAAGTCCAGTCGTGTAGTTGATGGATTTGTTGAAACATCAGTTTTTTGTTTGGCTCGAGTTTAAATTTTCATATTGTTTCATAACTGAATAGAAACTTCTTATCACTTATATGCACACGAATTTTCAGATATCCATCTAGCATGTGATATTGTCCAAAGTTCCAATGTGTTCAGTTGAATGATATGTATGATATTCTTTTATAAAAATTAAAATTCGTTCTCTTTCAGCAAAACATTTTAAAGAAATGACATCGGAAATCGATTCGATATCCTTAAAAAGTTTTATTTTAAGACAATTATTTATCTTCGACTCGCCATTTTTGGATATTTTTCTCTTTCGAAAAATTGATTTATTTTTCACTTAAAAACAACTTTTTTTCTTTTTTTTTCCTTCAGGAAGAATATAAACGAAAGAATATAAAATGCAAATAAAAATATAAATGAAAGAATAAAATACAAATTACAGTAAAACGTCGAAACGTCGTTAATCCGGATATAGCTTTATCCGGCCAGCACTTAATTCTTAGATATTTCAACAGCAGTTCGGAGTTACTATAAGGCTTTTATCATTTTATTTCTTGCAATTTTGTTTTATATGTATCATATTGTTTACTATATAGTAGCCTATATGTTTCAAAATGTGCTGTGTATTGTGAAAATGCGCTGTGCAAGAAAGCATTGTGCTGTACGCTCTGTATACAGCACAATGCTTTCTTTTCATTAATAAAAACTGCTTATTTATATTTAAAATAATGTTTTATGATGATTAAATTAACCAAAACTTATTTATATACATTTTTCAAACTTACAAATGTACATTGTTCTGTAAATGTTGATAATATTTTAATTCTGTAATGATTTTATTACTCGATAATCCGGATGATCATCTCGCCATTTTAGTTCGGATTAATGACGTTTTACTCTGTATTAATTCAGTTTTTATTCAATATTCCAGTTGTGTAGTTTAAATTATAAATACATCTGATGATATCGCGTATAATATCCTTGTTTTATGTGTATCAGCAACAAATCAACTAAAGTCTAAATCAATACAACAGACCCGTATAATCGATTCTTCAAACTTTTTACTTTCATTTATGTAAAGATAGAATGCCATGTGATCTTTCTTTTTTATTTTCAAACCGAGTTTTTTGTTACCTAATTCCAAAAGATTTATTTCCGTCTCATCACTGTTTTTCATTTTTTTTTAATCAAATTTTTATGGACGATTGCTTATTCAAATCGCTTCTTGCGGTGATGCTTCCTCGACTGAATTTTCAACTGTTTTTTTTTGTTTTTTCGTTTTTTTATCAACTGTTTGCATAACATAATTATATTTTTAGTGGTAGACTATCAGTCCATAGAGACAGCTTTATGTCAGATACATTTTTTTCGTGAGTTCAGATAACGTTAAGTTTAGCTGATAAATAATTTCTAATCAGCAGATACGATTTTTTTGTTTTTTTTTTTCGCGTATTTTCGTCTTTAATTCATTAGAAATTCCTTCTTAAACATAACCAAAGATGGATTTCGAAACTATAAACTAACTTGTTTTCAATTATAAAACTGGAAATTTTTATAAATATTTTAATGTTTGTTGAATATATATTTTCTTAAATGAACAAATATGAAAATTAGACGATGTTTAATTCATTCTGTATGGTTAACCTTTAACGAACGGTTGCAATAATGAATTTTTCACCTGTTAAATAAGCAATTCAAAATTATTCACTAGCAGAGATGATAAATTATTTCGATTTAAAACGATAAAGCAAATTAATTCTGGTTAACACGTTTCTCTACTCGTTAGCATCGTTGCTCGGTTCCTCCAGATGAAGTTAGTTTTGTCACTAATGGCGTTTTAATAATTTTTTTAAAAAATATTACAGAAGTTTAGAAGAGATAAAACATCATATACGCCTTTTTTTTACATTCATTTTTGCAGTAATTTTATTCAAATATACACGTTAAGGAAGAGTTTTATGGGTCTCCGAGAAGAAACCAGATTTAACCAGGATTCACCGAGTAATCCAGGAAATTTTTGAGTGTAGATTAATAATTAAGCTGTCACCATTCGCGAAACTATGGAGATTAGAATTCTAAACATAATCTAAACTAGCATGCAAAAGACGAAAAAAAGATAATAACTAACTTGGCTTTTAGCAAGCAAAAAGTAGAAATTTTCTCTAATTAGATATACGTATGTCAAAGGTATCTCGATGATTTCGAATTCTAATTTAATTACAAACTAATTTTCATAGATAATTTTCACATTAAGGAATTCCTTCCAAACAAATCGTCAATGTTAAAAGGAAAAAAAAAATAAAATAAAATAAGAAAAAATGGCTACAAACGAGATCAAATTAAAAATATTGATTATACACGATTACTTCAAAGAATGTTTGGCAATTTTCTTTAAAACTTAATAATAATAATAATAATAATAATCAAAGAAACCAAAAAAAAAAGACGACTTAGTAGAATAATCAGTACTTTATCATGAATTAATGGACGATGACCATACAAATGTGAAGTTTTAACAGCGATTTAATATTCTTGTCACTAAAGAGTAATTTTCTTAATTAAATTCAATTAAAACTTTATCGTTGTATAAAATAAAACATGAATTAAATTATCTTAATGTCAGAATAATTTGCAAAATTTCAGAAGTTTTCACTTCGCCGTTTCTATTTAATTTCTAATTTATTCATTCGTTTCTCTTTTCGAATTGTATATACTGTATATATATGTGTTCTATAATTTGCATTTTCGGTAATTTTTCTTTTCTTTCGGTTGATAAAAGACAAATTTAATTCGATTTATATTCTTATTTTTTACTGTTGCCAAATATAACACACAAATCTAACGAACGTGCAGAGAGAGAAAGAGAAGGATTCAATTTTATACGATTTTTATAGGAAAACCATCTCCTGCTGTTCTGTGGTGGCGAGGTTCGACTATTTTAGATGACAGCTACTACGTCATAGAAGACGGAATTGTAAGAAATGAAGTGACGATTCCGAATTTCCAACGGAATGATTTGATGACAATTCTTACGTGTCAAGCTACCAATAACAATGTTACTGCTCCCGTGTCAACATCCGTTACAGTTGATCTTAACTGTGAGTTTATAGTCGTTGAATTTATTTACGTAGTAGTAGTTTTTTTTTTTAAGTATTGTTGACGTAACCAGTGCTATTCAAATAATTCTAAAACTTGTATAATATTTTTTATTACTTTTTTTTTCCTGTTCGTTTGTTTGATCCCCGTCCTACTTCTTTCTATAAGGATAGATAGATAGAACATAAATAAAGTGAGACTAGTGAGTTAATTGCTTATAACAGTTGTATAAAATGTTCTTTCTTTATGCCAGTGAAGCCGTTGGATGTTCATATCACAACAACACAGGTACCACTCTCGGCTAACGTCAAAGTGGAGATCGAATGTAAATCGAGTGGTGGAAGACCTCCCGCTCGCATCACTTGGCATAAAGACAACGAACAGCTGAAAAACGTGACAGAAAATATCTCGGCCGATGGCAATGTCACTACAAGCATTCTAACGTTTTGGCCATCTGGAGATGATAATGGCAGATATCTATCCTGTCGATCCGATAATCCTTTATTACCAGACAGTGCCTTAGAAGACGGATGGATCCTTAACATCTCTTGTAGGTAACTTAACATCTCTTATAGGTAAATTTATTATTAAAAAAAAATAATAATAAAAAAATTTAACTTGTTAGTAAAAACTGAGTACAAAAGAATATTAAAATTTAAAAATTTATACGTCGATAACACAGAAAATAAAATAAAAAAATAAGAATTTCGGAACGAAATGATAGCGTTATATTTTCTTAAACCTGCAACTGCAGACGCAATAAATGACATTTTTATTCTATTAGCTTTCATCTGTTGACTTTAATGACTTTCTAGATATCATAGTGATTACTGTTTTTTCATTTCTTTTATAGCTTTCTATCAATTTGTTTCGAGTAATTTTCTTTTCTTTCCAATAACCTTAAGATAAAAGTGTCTGCATAATATATTATTCAGACGTTAAGCTATTGCCGAAAGTAATGCGGAAGCTACTATATATTTTTTTTCTTCTTTCTTTTTTCTTTTTTTTATTATTCAGACGTACCTCGAGTAACTTTAACTCGCAGCGGAAGCGACATACAACATTCTGTTAGAGAAGGAAGTGACGTGTATTTTCACTGCGTTATTCAATCAAATCCACCTTTCGTCAAAGTCGGATGGCAATTCGAAGGTCGACCACTGTTTCATAATCCACCAGCCGGGGTCATCATCAACAATCAATCACTGGTGATGCAGAAAGTCAGAAGAGCGAATAAAGGAAGGTTCCGTTGTTATGCAGTCAATTCTGAAGGAATGGGGGAGAGTTCAGATGTTAGCCTTCTTATTGATCGTAAGTAATTTGTTTAATTTATCTAAATTTTGTTTTTTTTTTTTCGTTTACTTCCCTATGCTCCAATAATGATACCGCAATTTTTCTTTCCGAGTCATTATTGGAAATTTTCACTGGAAGTTATTAAAGGAACGAACTCGAAGACACTAACCTTCATCCATCCGTTTTAATTTTTGTACTGTTTGCGGTTTTCAGAAACTTCATTTGTTCGTCTTAAACGCATTCTGCAATGAAGTTTCTATTGTAAAAATTTATGACCTACATTCGTATATATATATTTTTTCCCCCGGTAAAATATTCTGTAGAGAAATAAGCGAAATTCTTGTAGATAATCAAAATTTTTTTCTTCTTTCTATAGCGGAGGCGTGGTTCAAAAAAAATTTATTTCGACAAGAGAACGATCAATTCTTACGATGTTTTTTTTTCGTTTTTTTTTTTTTTATTCTATAAAATCTTTGGCGTTTCACTTTAGTCTATTTGCTATTTCAGATACTCCGGTTTGTGCACCGGGTCAGAAAATTGTATATGGTGTAGCCAAAGACGAAACGGCTCGCGTAGAATGCGAAGTTCAAGCAGAACCACCAGAAGTGTCGTTCCATTGGGTTTTCAACAATTCTTTTGATAAACACAACATTCGGACGTTCAGTAACGATGGATTAAAAAGTGCCGCTATTCACATACCCAGAAACATCAACGACTACGGAACTCTATATTGCTACGCTAAAAACAGCATCGGAAAACAGACCGAACCTTGCATCTTCACCATAATACCTGTGGGTAAGTGGAAATTACTCGATTTTTCTCTTTACGTAACGAACGTAATGGATTTTAGATTTAAAATTAATTAAATATTCGCTAAAAATATAACAAAATCAGACTGTTAAGTGAAAACCTTTAACGAGAAGTTTAAAGGTAAAAAAAAAAATTATAACTCGTATCATAAAGAATATTATTCGATATATTCGTTCTAGACGGATATTTTATTCAACAACGGTGACAAATTTTGAATATTTTAAAGTCACATTCTATAAAGAATTTAACCGTAAAAAATTTTTATTGTGTTTAGAGAAAGATGAAAAAAAAAAAAGAGAGAGAGACCTTTGATAAAATAAAAGGGAAGACTTGTATCAAGAGTAATTTATGCAAATTAGATAACGTCACGTCACGCAATTCTTCTTAAACTGGAATTATACCAGAAACGTGTTGAAGTATAAATAATTTAGAACAATTACATCCGTTAAATTAATAAAATTTTCGCACATTAATTGAAAAATTTCCATTTTACGCAAACTGCAAATTAAAACTTTTCCATATCTCGTACGATTATAAAGAAAATGGTGTGCAAATTTAATTATTTATCCTTTAAATTTTTATTTTGTTACGTTTGTTTGCAATAATTCTGCTGCATTATTTAAAATATATTAAAAAAAAAAAAAACGTGTTGATATTTTTATTCTCAACAGTGTCATTAATATATATTTTTTCAAAAAAGATTTTATAATTAAATCTACTTAATATAGATTTTTATATTAATAAATAACGGCATTTTAGTGTATAATAATAATGAAAAATTGGCGTGCAGTACAAATCTTACGTGACAAATAATATATTATATTATAGACTAAAGTTTTATAGTTATTCTGCTTTATGTCTAGTTCTATATATAACTTTAATAAACGAGCTTACTTCCTGCTATAAAATAATTCTAAATTTAAGTTTATATGGAACATAAAATGGGATTATATTGGATTTCGAAAAATGGCAATTTCGTTCTCCAGAAAAATTTTTTAATTTAAAAAATAAATAAATTTGTCAACGGGATAATTAAATCGATTATTTTTATAATTTCTACACGTAAGCATATTCTATTGTGTAATTCGCAAGTAAAAAATGCGATTAAAATAAGATGGATATTACTTTATGTAGACTCTGCTTCATCATAAACTACCAGAGAAACATTCATTCGTAGTTGTCATCAAGATTAATTACGGCGACGACAACCCATACTTTATTCGTTTTCAATGTCACCTTTATGAAGTGCTGACATTGAAATAATTATTGTTAGTTCGCAGTTCCGTCGAATAAATTTTCATCGAATTATAATTTATAAAAGAGTGTAAAATGTTTGCGTATTGTTTCTGTACCAAAATATTCCCCCATAATTTTATAGTTGTTGTTGTTTTTATTTGTGAGAATAAATAGATAAATAAAACCGGCTTGTTAATTGAAATTGTTATCCATTAGAAGTTTTAAAATTGTTTATTTTCTTTCCTCTTACGTTATTTTATTGGTTTCGGTACAGAAATATCAGAGCTTTAGAGAGAAAATACCCGTATCTTCCATTAAATCCTACCATAAAAAATCTATTCAATGATCATTCGGCGGTAAAATAACAGTGTAAAAGTTTTTTTCGTTATTTATTGTTTATAAACACTGGTAATGACTCTGTCAAACTTAACAATTTTTAACCGAATGTTTCTAGATTTATGAAGATAATTAACTTCGAATATATATATATATATATATATTCTTTTTTTTATCTTCTTTCCAACACGCTGTTAATTACGTAAAATTCTGTAAGAATGAACATGGCAGGTATATATATATATATATATATATATTTTTTTTTTTTTCGTGTTAAACGAAATTTAATTGTTTCTAAATATATTCGAAACCATAAATAATTTTTATTTTGATGTAAACACTTCATCAAACAGTTTAATTAATCTAAGAATGGCGTCGGTTTGTCATTCCGAGCCAAGAAAATGAAAAGGTTTAATGCTTTTAATTTACGCCACGTTATATCACCGCAGGAAAGACATAACTCTGTCTATAAAGTCATAAAACGAAAGTTGTTGTTTGCATTCTCCTGTAGGTCCTCCAGAATCTGTCCGAAACTGCTCTGTTACTAATGTCACAAGCGAATCTGTTCTTGTGGAATGTGAAGCCGGTCATAGCGGAGGTCTGAGACAGCACTTTTATATGGAAGTCTACAATTCTGCAGCTGAAAGACTAGAGGGTAACGTCACTAATCCAGAAGTACCAACCTTTCATATCTCTAGTCTGCCATCTGCCACGGCCTTCATTTTAGTGATTTATGCCGCTAATGTTAAGGGGAGAAGTAACTCTGTTAATCTGAGAACCAAAACTCTGGTAGCATCACAGAGCGGTTCAGGTTTGTTCTCTACTAAACTTTATTTATTATTGTGATAACAGTTTCGATAGCGCATCTAGAAAAAAATAAAATAAAATATATTTTTCTTTGGTAAAGAACGATATAATTTTTTTTTTATTTATCTTTACGTTTTCCTTCTGTTTTATTCGTTAAAACACGATTTGAAGATAGATATTTTATTTTATTTTTCCTCTCTTTCCGTAGTTTGTATCGTTAAAAACGCTTGTTTTTACTTAATTACCCAATTTTTCATCTGCATGAATTTTCTATTCAGGAAACTTGAATCCAACAGCCGTAAATCCTTTATTGGGTGTATTAATCGGTGTGGTAGCAGCCTTAGTAATGGTTCCTGGTATCGCCATGGTTATAATTAGAATGCGTGGCTCTGATGAAGATAAAGGTTTTTGTTTGAAGTTTTACGATATTTTAAATATATATTATAAACGTTAAAAAGCGCTGCAGAATAGTAAAACAGTTTTAATCGTTTAGGGCATCCCGAAGAATCTTCGATGGAAAAGTAAGTTAGCCTTTTATAACGTTAACAAAAATAATGCAAAATAAAGATTAAAAATAATAAAAATAAATATATATATATGTATATGAGCAACTTTAATAGTAATATATATTTATTAAAATTAATGAATTATAATTAATCGTTTAATGCAATCAAAGATCCCATATGCATACAGAAAAACGTTACACAGCTTGTATCGTCAATATTAAGGGGCTTAGAAGTGACTTTCTTTTGGAGCTAGGGCAGAAACTCTGTTGAAAAAGAATCCGGAGGACTATCCAGACAATGATGCCAAAGATCCTGATCTTATTCCTCCAAAATCAAACTATTTCGGTGAGTACACGATGCTTGTAAGCATTTATAACGTTCTCTATCCAATTTTACTGAATAATAAAATATTTTTTTTTTTTTTTTTTTGTTAATTTTAGACTATCCGTCCGAAGAAAGAGAGTGGTACTCATTCAGAAGAAGCAAAGCCACAGATAAAATCTATGACAACCATATACCAGGTTCGCATCCTTTGTACGATAGCGGAGGACCAAGCACAGCTCCTTGTCAAACTTCGATCAAGGTACGTCCAACACGCACATGTTAAAGTAATTTTAGTAATTAAATAATAAATATATATATATATGAGTGAGTGTGTGTGTGTGTACTTGTCATCTGAACAAACTTGTTGTACTACAACAAAGTTATAAATGGTTATATGACACGATTCTGAAACTTCCGATAAAGAATTACAAGAGAACGTGTGAATCTTGTGCAACCGATTCTCAAGAGAGAGAGAAAGCTGTTCTGTCGCATGCAACTGTTATAACGTTTCTAAATCAGCAGGAAAGTTTCTCGACACGCTAAATAATCATGCAAATCAGTTAAAGAGGTACAGTTGTTTGTTATATACAAATTGCGTGTAAAGTGATCTTTAAACTGCTTATTTGACAAATGTTGGAGTGTTAAAAGGAAAGGACCAGACGAACGAACGAATCATTCCGTGTAATCTACCGAAAAGCTAACCAAAGTTAAAAATTTCTTGAAAACAAATTAATTTGTAAATTTTGACGCTCATGTTTTTATCGTATAACTTTATTCTTTTGTTTTAAGGAAAATATAAAATATTCAGATCTTGGACCACCTCAGGAGATTTCGGCGTCGGCTTTACGGCATCGAGAAGCTCCTGTATATTATACAGAATGGGAAAGTCAGAGGCGACCTTCACCTAGGGGAAGAGACAGAATGGAGGCTTATGAAGAACATTTGGGGACTCCCTTGATGACTCGCGTGTTTCGGAGTTCCGAAGTAAGACCTGAAAATCTCACTTTGACATTTTCAGTTTATAAATGTCTTCTTTCTTATAGCTTTAACTTTATATATACGGATTCTTTTCAGATAAATTATCTGCCTTCCAATGAAAGGCGAACTTTGTCGACACCGGTATGAGAAGCGAACAACGACAATGAATAGACTTATCCAAAGACCAATGTAATCGTGTGTTAATCATCACAATCCGAAGTGGATCGTAAATTAATGATCATCCACTGACTCCATAACTGAGAATTTGTGTGATTACAGGATCTTGTTTGGATATATTAATATATTGTATATAGGATTGAACGTCTGAGATTTAAATATTGTAATTTAGTATATTTTAAATTAGTCGATCATTCGTCTGATGGGATGTTTTAATTTTTTCAAACTCGATTCGTATAACGTGCCAAATCCGAATATTTCAGTTGTTTTCCACTTAAAAAAACACGTCAAAAAATATTTTAAGAATTCTCATGTCACTGGAGCAATATAGAAACGATGACAAACAAAAACAATAATAATTCCTGTTAGATCATCTTGTAGATAGCTTCCAACGAAACATACGTAAATCGAATTCAACCAAAAAAAATTATTTCTATATAAATTTGCTTCTTGCACACACACACACGAAAAAATTAATAATAATAATAATAATCATAATAATAATAATTAATTATTTCAACTCTTTGTGATTTGGTAGCTATTTTTCAATCGATACTTAAATGGTCATAGTCGACTCTTTACATAGGATTATTATAGGATCTGTTGATGTCGCTATAAGAATCCAGTTCTGTTCTCATCACTGGAACACATAGGAATTTATTTATTAAGAGGAAAAAATGATAAATAATAATAATAATAATAAAGGTAAGGATCCGAAGGTTACTTTCATTTAAAGGCCGTTTAAATCTCGCACATTTTGAAAAAACCGTTGTTTAGATGGAAGAAAAAAAAATATATATATATGTATAATATCGAAAATTAATGTTGATAGGAAATATAAACACGATACTTTTACACTTTTACATATAACGACACACACAACTGGGTAGAATCGATTGTGCACAACACACACACACACGAAAATTCATTGTTATGACTTCTATACATAAGAATAATATATAATATATATACTGTATATATACATACATATATATATTTAAACACGTTTTCACACCAATGTGTAAAAAAAAAAAAAAAAAAAGTGAAAATACAAACTTAATTTCTTTTTAAGCTAATAAAAATATTATAAGCTTTTATTCTTAGCAATTTACTACTTTAATGATGGTTAATGAAAAGATGTAATTGTGATTAAAATGAAAGAAAAAAAATTAAATAATAATAATAATATTGTGTACGTATATAGAAATGGAATTATTAAATACGCAGGATTTGTTGAGTTTTTATGATTATAAAATTTGTTATTGATTCGTTCTTCGTCTCTTTGTTATATAAATATAGCTTATAAATATATTTTTTTATTATTATTTTTATATAAAATATATATATATATATCTTTATAAAAATAGTATATTAAACGAATTTTTTTTTTTTTTTTTTGACGGATAATTTTGTTCGTGTTGGGTTAATCGTATAGGCTAGATATGTTTTTTTTATTTTTATTTTTTAGAGTTTTAGCCTTGCGGTTACACGATAAAAAAATAAATAAATTTGCATGCTTAGAAAGTGAAATACTTATCACACTGTTGAAATATTGCGACATAATGCGGGTAAGGCGAACATTATCAATATACGTCAATATGACACCAGGTACGTCGTGCGGAGAAAAGTTGAGTTGGCGTCATATCGACACAACTATAAAGAGTGTTCTAGTCATAAAAAGCTTTTTTTTTTTTTCTAAACCTGGAAAGATTTCTCAAGCAAATCAACAGAAAGCTCGTCTAGAAGAGAGAGAGAGAGAGAGCTGTTTATCTCGGGTGTGTGAATGCATACAAAAGTGAAGATGGGCATGAGTTAGAAAAATGGCTTTTTCTCCATCCTCACCTAGTCTGGAGAATAAAATTAAAATATTAATCTTTTAAAATCTGTTTATTCGAATTAAATTTTAGCCTTTTTTTTTTTTTTAAATAATAATAATAATGGTTGGAAGTTATCACACTGACATATTTTAGCAATTTTTCCATCAAAAGTTTTATCGTGTTTTTACTAAAAACTTTTCCAATAAAATTGTCAGAAAAGTCGCCTGGATACAAAAGAATTATGAATAGTATTCTTATCTGAACCACTGATAATAATACTTCTAAATTCTGAACGTAGATAACGGATTTTTAAAGTCGATATACAGAAGTAGAATCTGAAGTCGTTCGATAAATATTGTTAGCCTCTAACAAGATGCCGAAAACAATCAATAATTAGTGTTACTTATTAAAGAAAGCATTATTAATTAAATATAATGATCATGTTTAATTATTGGAGTTGAACGTGTCTTTCCCAGATAGGAAGTTACGATAGCAAACTAATATAATTTTCTTTTTTTTTTTTTTTTTTCCTCCCCTACATGATAGCATCGTTTATTAAAATGATTTATTGCCAAAATATTAAATATAAAAATTTTTCTGATAACTTTTCCTATCTAATTTCTCTCTCTCTCTCGCTCTCTTCCTATCTAGATAAATTTTTAAATGAATTTTTTAAAATTATGTATAACTTAATACATATATATATATCTGGTAAACCAGATTATATTACTGGAAACTTAGTTATAAAAATATTTATCTGGAATTTCTTCTCTTATTAACCCCGACGAGAAGAGGTTACAGATAGGAGAGGAAAGGAATCTGGATTGAAAGGAGTCGAGTCACGAAAACAATTAACGTTTATACTTAATGAATGTGTCCTAAATTTAAATATTAAGTAGCTCGGATTTCCGAAATCATATATCGGTTTCTGTTCGTTAGAAATAATAAACGTTAAAAAAAGTTCCTATCATTAATTTTACCATTTAAGATTGATGGCAAAATTCGTTCCAAGATCGAGAATAGGAATAAAATGCTTAATCTTCGTACACAGAAAAGAGTCATTAGTAGTAGAAAATAAAAGATATGCCTGATCAATACAGAGAAAGAGAGAGAGAAGAGAACAGAGAGAGAGAGAGAGAGAGAGTGAGAGAGAGAGAGCGTGTCTGATGCTTAATGCTACATCCCAGTAATCTTCACGTGACGAAACATGGCTACTACCTATTGATGCAAAAAAGAAAAGGAGGAAAAAAAAAAAAAATCACTACTTCTCGACGCGATCATAATTTACATTACTATCACGTCGAACGGTAAAAATTAATATCGTTCCAACCTAATCCCTGCTTAGTAAAGTTTAAAATATATTATCTAAAGCAGAATATCAATTATTCATCCCGTTTAATTAGAGCACATACTCACTCACGCACACACACATACACACACATATATATATATATATGCGAATTTTTCCTTTTTTTTGGGATGTTTGGCGTAAAATTAACGATATAGATTATATCTTGAATTCGACAAATTTGATGGCATTTCATTGTTTTTTTTTTAGACTTAATTCTTATTAAAGGCGTTAAAAAAACGTTCTAGTATGCTTTACATCTCGTTTATTAAGCGGGACAATGCTATTCACTTTCTTCTTAAACCAATTAACTTCCCAGCACCGGGAATTGATTTACAATAAATTTTCTTAATCTCAGTTTCGCGTCTCTATTAAAAAATAAAATCAAAAAAAACAAAAAATTTAAACATGCTAGAGCATGGCGTAAATTAAAACACGAACAATAGACGAGTAAACAGAATCAAACAGAACGTTTGGGATCGACTGAAAGTTAGTTAATAAATAATTAAAAATACATATATATATATATGTTCTGCTGTATAATAATTTAAACGACGTCATAAATATTTATTACGCAACAATAAAATTTGTTTACTCCGCGAGTAGTTTGTTGTATTTATTTTTTATTTTTTTATTTATTTTTCTCTTTAAATTTAAGTAATAATTATAATTTTAATAAATATAATAAAAGTTATTTATAATTAACTGACAATTAGCGCGACCATAAAATTCATTAGTTGATCGACCTAGCATTTATTTGCTTACAAAACAATCTTTAATGCATCAAGGACTTTATTCAGTATCATGCATAAAATGATTAATTTTCCTGTCATCGAAGATGGTCTAAAGTACGTATTATCGCCGGTTCAATCCGGCAATGGCATATTAATGAGTCGAGTCGTCCTGTGCCACACAAGAAGGCACACACACACACACATGCACTCTGTCGAGTGTGTCGTAAAAGTTATCAATTGTTGTGCTACTATAATCAAGCATCTGGAAGATTAGTTAACCGTAATAATTTACCAAGTTTCAGTTCGGCAAAAGTTTTATAAAATATGTCTCTCTCTCTGTCTATCTGAATGACACCCACTCGAAAATTTTATATAAACTAACGAAGGTTTTAAAAAAGAAAAATAAATAAAAAAAAAATTAATAATAATAATAATAATGTTTTAATTAATGGAATAACTTTAAACCCGTTCGCTTGTGGAAAGTTTAAATTTTGTGACTGACGTTATTAAATAACTTTATTACGCGATTTTAATGAGTTATTTTGAAATTTTGATGGAAATTTACTCGCACAAATGCTTTCGTTATTGCTTTTATTTTTTATTTTTCGAAAGGCTTTCGCGTATACCTTGATATTACTTAAGACAGAAAGCAATATCGTGCATATTTTTAATTTACATATTTCTCTCTCTCTCTCTCTCTATAAGTTTATCTTGGGACAGATATGTTTATGAATCCGGAAAAACAAATGCATTCGTAATACGTATACGTCTTGAATGCAAAAATCCCGGGGCCATGATGTTCTTCTATTCTTTTTTTTTTTTTTTTTTCGGCAACTGCAAACGACACGGAATGTTCTTCTACATAGATGGATCGCATTGGAATCAAAATTTATGCAATCGTCGGCAGAAAACAACAACAAAAGAAAACAAATTCGTGTTTTTTTTTTTTATCTTCTTCTTCTTACGAAATATATTTGCTTAGTAACAAGTCGAGCAATAAAAATTTCATACAAGTTACTGATTTATTAAGTTTTTTTTTTTTCCTAGAAACGTTGTTTTAAAAATGCCAGCACTGTAAGGTGGAATATGACTAAACGGATTTTTATCGAATTTCCTTCACCGTACCTTTAAAAATATACCGGATTCTGTTGCATAATTAAAATTTCTTTTAAAAATAAACAAAAAGAAAATTTTTAACTCCTTTCACTTTCTGTATCTAAACAAAACTACTAAATACAGTTAATGAGTTCTCCGATAACTTTATTATCGTCTAGTGGGAACAAAACTTTATTGTCTTTAAAACTTGTTGTTACCAACCTAAACTGTATAATAATAATAATAAAAATAATAACAACTACGTCAAAAATTAAAAAAAAAAAAAAAGAAAAATTTTCTAACTTCTAATTAATCAATTTTTAAAATTTCACGTTCTAATCTGGATATATAAATTATGCCATTAATGGTAATCGATAATTACGTTTAGAAAACAGAATTTTTTTTGTTTGTTTGTTTGCTTTTTGTGTTAAAAATGAGAGAAGAGAGGAGAGAGAGTAAAAATTTTTAATAATTTTCTTTTAATTAAACTGGATGCAAATTACGACAGAAAAGCAAAATTATTAAAAACATAATAAACGTTTTTTTTTTTTTTATCTTTCCTCGTCTAAACTCACGTTATGTGGTGCGGTTTGTTTGTATTAAATCTGCTAGATTTTAATACAATCGTTCCAATCTTCTGATTAAACGGAACAGGTGTAGAAGGCATAGCAATAACTCGGGTTTATCCTTCCCAATGATGCCGAGCACTTCACTTAATTGCAGTTGACGCATTACAACGTTGAGTAAATGAATTCAAAGTCATGATCTTAAACATTATCCCATGTCCAACAGTAATTCGCATTTCACTAGGCAACCAGTATTAACTACGTATTCATTAAAGCATACCTACACTTCCAATGGTCGCATTTCTTTTATTTTTTTTTTTGCGTCATTGCGTGACTTAAAAACGATAACTAATTTATTTTTAATCGATATAATCTCCGAATTTACAAATGAATTTGTACCAAAAATTAATAAATAAATTTTAAAAAAAATGGGATTTTAATATGGAAGAAAGTCGGAGTAGTAAGTATCCCGATTCTACTCTAATTGCTCGTTATTTGTTTTTATCGATTGAGTAGAATTAACTAATGACTCATTCAAATTATCGATTTTATCGATTTTTTCCGAGATTCTAGGTTACCTAAACAATGTCCTTTCATTTCAGGATATGACTACTCAACTTTATTAACCGAAATGGTTTTCTTTCTAGCATATTTTTCAATGGGATTAACCGTTATGTAAATATTTGAAAATGGGATGTAGGAGCATCGAGAATATTCCGCAATTGCGTTAATGCCGATAAAGTTTGGTTTGAAAGGGATGCAGAAAATTATCGATTTTTGGCTCATTTTACTTATGACAATGGTTTCTGCTCATTACTTTGCCCTAAGCAACAGTAGCTCGAACGAATGTTAATCTTCTTCTTCTTCTAACCTTTCATGGATGGCACTCTTCGCTCGGACAAATGCTGTTATATTAAATTTATAATTCTTTAAAAAAATGGAAGAAAATAATATTTTTTTTTTTTACTACTCGCTCGTGTTAAAATGCAATCATCCGTTTCTATTATAAATATCCGTACTAAATTTAGAACAGCGGAAAATTTTCTTTCTCATCTTTCTGTAGCGTATCTACTGCTTGAATTCTTCTTTCGTTTTAGAGATTTTTCTCCGTATGACAATGAAATTTATATTAAGGAAAATTTTTAATGAAACTCCACCTCTTCTAAAGTCGAATTTAGTCGATTATAAAACGTCTTTTCTTTAAAACTTCATAGGACATTCTTGTAATCTGTATGGAATACCCAAGCATTATTAATGCTCACTTTTCGGCCTCGGGCCACGAAAAATACTTTTAGCAGAAGGATAGTAAATTACCTGAAAAGTGAACTTGTGCCATCGGCATCCCCAACAATCTAATCAACTAATTTTATTATTGGCGATCAAATTTCTGAATTAAAATAACTGAAATTCGATCGTCATCAAAATTTTATCCGCATGTTTATTGTTCTCCCTTATTTTTTTTTTTTTTATTTTTACTTTAATCAAACCGCAAAAAAATAAACTTATGTAGTAATAAAAATATCTGGAATTCCTACCATTTCGGTGGAAAGCTTTAATGGAAGTTGTTGTGCCGATCACTTCGAATGGACGTTGATCAAACTTTTTTTTTTTTTTATTTTTAACCTTACAATTCTGGTATTTGGCATAAATCAAAATTTAGTTTATAAACTTGTTAAAATTACTGCATTTAATTTGGATACGGTGAGATAGGATTTATTAATTCAAATCGTTACACACACATATATAAGTATCAATAAATTTCGCCTAGTATATGGCTATATATATTAATATATTTAATATCCTATATAAACTTTACCTGTAACGTTATGGTCAATTAGCATTTACGTTATTCAGAATGCATTATAATCAACTTTAATGAATAGTTAATCAGTGTATACGATAGAGTAACAACTCTCCAGTAAAAATTTTACACGCAGTTTTCAGTTTTACTTGGGAGCATAAGTCTCCATATCAAACTAAAACAACATCGAAAAATTTACTCGGTAACTTTATTTGTTTTTGTTTAATTTAGTTTTTATCATTAAAAACGTTAACTCTTTTTTGTTTTTTTTCTTAATTATCGCGTGTTTTGAACTTGCTAATGTATGCAATTTTTTTTTTTTATATGATGGATTATAAAGCGACACGATTGTTCATTACTGGATTGCTTGTAGAGAGAGAGAGTTTTCTTGTTTTCGTTTGGATAGAAGTGTTTTTTTTATGGACCAAAACAAAAGATATCTGATAGAATGATGATAACAATTAAAAAAAAGAAAAAATATGGCATCAGTTGTAACGAATTAAAATTTAATCGTTCGTGACATTTTAATGAAGAAGCGCAAGAGAGAGAGAGGTTTGCTTTCCAGCCATACTCGTTGTTCAACATTTCGAAAATTTGTATGATTCTTGATAGTTCGTTAATATAAGAAGGGAATTAATCAATTGGTTGTATGATTCTGTAATCGCTTAAATACACTTTCTGCACAAACAAATTACAGAACGAGAAATCTAATTGAGCGATTTTTCCATTACAACGAGAGAAAAAAAGAAAAAAGAAAAGAAAAGAGGTTGGGCCGTATCTAAAACAAGCACACACTGCTGCAACAAATTCCACGTTTTTGTTTAGAAGTGCAGATTTAGGGTGTTATTGATACTTCACTTATATATTGGCTTAACAAAATAGAAAAATGTCTCGAATTTTAACATTAGATGTTTTCGGCTCGGTAATCCTCAAGATTAATCCTTAAGATTTCTATAAATTGATGGTCATAACTATGAAGGATTGGTCGATGTCGTGACTCGTATCAATTGAAAATCAGTTTTGTAAAGAGCTTTTTTTGTAACTCAAATGTATATCCTATGTTTCTGCCAACAACGATAAAGCTCTCAAACAGATATTACTCTCAAATATTGTGTAGTTTTAGTATTAAAAACTTTAGCGAAAACCTTTCTTACAATTTTTAGTTCGGTATCGAAGGAAAAAAAAAAAAAAAAAACAAAGAAGTCGAGAAATTCTTTTTTTTTTTTTTGCACGGTTTAAAATTTTTGAAAATTTAAAAAAAATTATTAAAAAAAAAAAACTTCCTACAAAGTAATTATTTAAATGGCAATTGAATATTAAAATTAAAAATATTTTTCCATTCAAAATATTAATAGAATCATGTTTTTAATGTTTTTTTTTTCCTCTTCCTCTTCTTCTTCTTCCTTACTTCTTTCCTTGGCTTTATTTTGTTTGGTTGTTGAATAGTTTTCTTCTAACTAAATTAAACTCACAAAGTAAGGGAAATACAAGTTATTTTATTTATTTTTTTAATTAAAATTTCAACTTAATATAATTTTTTAGTTTAAGAAACCTTGGCGAATTAAACTTAAAAATTTATAAAGTTAAATTAAATTTTTTTTTAAAACGCTCTGTAATGAATCTTTTATGCGAAATTCGCTTAAATTAACATTATTCAAATTTTAAAGAATATAATAATAATAATAAAAATTTCCTCGTTTTGTTATAAATAAAAATTCCTGGCAAAATTTGTGTTTTATACGAGTATTAACACATTTTTCTTTCTTTTTTTTTTTTCCTTGGTCGAGTGTGAAAGGTATCAAACTGGAACTAAATCTTTATAAAGAAATTTAAGAAGTTTGTCTCAAATCTCGGAAGAACCAAAAACATTTAAGCATTTGTAACTCAAAATCAAGTAGAGTTGAAAGAAAGATTCTGACGTTAGTTCGACTTAAAAAAAGCTGTTTATCCTTTGAAAATAAATCATGCATAGCGGAATTTTTCTAAATAGTGAGCATGGACGGTATGATGTAGACTCTTTTCTTGTACAAGCGATGCATTTCCATCACCAACCATCAATCAAAGTCACTGTCACATTGATCGTCACACTAAATGTCGAGTACAAAGTGTTGATAAAGTTTTGTGTTCCTCATACTACGTATCCTTTACCGGTTATCCTAGCAAAAATGATCTTAAAATAATTATTGATCTGTAAACTACTACTACACGTCTAAATTATTCTGTTGCGATAACACGCCGCGACTTATTGATATGTTTGTAACAGTTATTAGGAAATTCAATCTAAATATCATTATGATGTTAGTAATAACCACGTGACCAGTCAGTAAATTTGAACAACTAGAATAACAGATTTACGACCGCTGTCACGTAACGCTAAAATGACACGAAATGTCACGCAACTTATTCGAAACTACCGTCCAAACTATCGAATCACGTAAGGGAATCGTAATTTTAATTTTAAGGAATAAGATTTGTTTGGGAAAAGTTAGAGACAGTTCGATGCTCCTGTCAACTTTTGCACGAATTTTGATCGAAGTCTTGCACGTATCAATCCTTTGGAAATCATCGAAGATCTATCAATCATTAAGCACGCAGGCATGGCACGAAAATCCCATTTTTGACATGCGAGTTTATGATAACTGATTATTTTGCCCCGTTCGAGTATGTATCCGCTAAAAGCTGTTTGCCAATCTGGGTGCCATTTCTATAATCTAATCAATTTAAACAACATCTGCCATGTGTTGTCTTTCCCATCAACTGTAACATCTGGATATCTATTAAAGACTTGTTTTTAACATTTGTTCTTTCGTTGCATTTTATGACGATTTGTAGTTTTGTGGCCAACTGCAAGCACCTTAGAAGAAAAGACATTAAATGCCTTTCAAACACTAACACCTTTGTTCCACTTACAAAATATTGATAAAAGGTACCAGCCTCTCTCTTTTTTTTTTTTTTTTTCCTTCTTCTTCACAAGTACCTCTCTCTACTATAAAACGTTTTTAGATCCTTCTCCATTAGCAGTAGCCATCTTTATATTGAAATTTTTTTCTTATTTTTATTCTACATTCCAAAGCATATTGTTACGCTACCGGAAAGAAAATTCAATATGTTTTGCTGTTCCTTTCATGTAATTCCGTCAATTCCGAAAAAGGAATATTTATAAAAAAAAAAAAAATGTTGGAATAAATTTATTTCGGCGACAAATAATTTCATTTTACGAATCAGTAATATTAAAATCAATTAGTTGCTGTAACACGAGCGATAGAATATTTGGAATCCTATATATATATATATATAATATATTGAAAAAATTCCGAGGAGGAAAAAGAAAAAAAATGCTGAAGTCACTTTAACTGAGAAAAAATTGCCGTGTAAGAAAAACGTGGTTTAAATTCCTTCTGATTAAGATGGTTTCTAGTGAAATAAATAAAGGATGAAGCAGCAAAGTAGCTCTCATTGACCGAAATCTTCTTCTTTTTTTTTTTTTTACAATATCGCGAAGCAGACGCATCAAGAAAAAATTTCAACGCGATATTCTGATAAAATATCCAAGACTTAGAAGAATAAAATTGGTCAAAACAATACTCAACTCTTAGAATAAAAATGATCCAAATAAATATCCAAAATTTTTAATTTTTTTATACAGGACTCGAATATTATTTTGCTCATTTTTATGAGAAAAATAATATTCGAGTCCTGTATAAAAAATCATCAAATAATATCAAAACAATATCTGACGAAACATATCAGAGATTTATAAAAATGTAAAAAAATAAAAATAATATTTAAAAATATTGTTTGTTCGGTAATTCCTTCTGATATATATAATTTTAAATATAGAAATATTTAAAAAAAAACATAATAATATCGAGTTGTTACATCAGTATAACTAGCTCAACATTATTATATCTTAAAATAAAATTAAAAGCAATTATCATTATACTGTTATTTAAAAAAAAAAAATATGAAAACATGATATTGTTGTAAACATTAAACATTTCCAGAAAAAACAACAAAGGAAATAACAAAATTTATTATTATTTTTTTTCTCGATGATTCTTAGCATTGTAAGATATTTTAAAAGCATTGAATCATGATACTGTTATGATTAACGTCAAACAAACATTATATCGTGATTAAAAATATTGTTACGCTGCTAAAACATGATACTGTCGAAAACTCGAATATCATTCTGATCATTTTTCGTTCTAAGAATTTTTTGGATATAATTATCGAATCACGAAACCGTTGTGCAATATTTTTGATTACTGATATTGTCGTTGTACAATAACGTACCTTTTTTGATCACGATACTACAAATGTTTCTTTTGTTAATCACGATGTTATTTATACAACACTATCACGTCTCGATGCTTAAATTCGTCTTTAAAAAAATCATCAAACGAAAAAATATTGCACGACGATATCACGGTTTTCTTGTTTAATACTGTTATAACAGCATAACTATGTTTTTTTTTTTTTTAATCGCAACATAATAATGTTTCTTTTGTTATAAGTAATTTTAACAAGCGCAGAGTGTTGTTATATCCGCCATTTTTAAAAAGGAGTAACTTTTTTTTTGCTTTATAAAGAAGTAGTGCAGCGTAAATATTGCAAGTTTTCTTATTATTTCCGATAAATTAAAAATGAACTAAACGAACTGATGCGTCAATAATAAGATAGAAAATATAAAAAAAAATTAAATAAAAATTCAGTAAATTTCCTGTAATGGTTGGAGAATTTAAAATATTATATATATATATTAACTTATCGGTCAATAAAAGATTTAAACGATGCTAACTCGGTAGTAAAAATTAAATTAATAAATAAAAATTTAATTAATAATTATAAACAATCGAGACGAAGATTGAAGAATAATTTATAAAGAGAATAATAAAGTATGCATTACCTTTTATTGATTGATGCATCAGAGAATTTTTAAAATATATTTTAATGTATCATGAAGCAGAAAGAGGGGAGGGGGTTTGACTGCCGTGTACACACAGGCAGAGAGAGAGAGTTCAAGTAGATTGGACGCTGTCATGAACAGTTATATATCTGCAAAGATAGTTATAAATAATGGATATTATCCGCGTAAATTTCTGACATATCATGTATCAAGAGCTACCATTCGAATGCAACTTGGAGACACAGAAGGAGTTTTAGTCTCTTGCTACTATTGACATGTTATTATATTGTGATGGACGAAGGCAATCCAGAGAAATTTTGACGTATGAAATATTTTTCCTGTTTAAGTATAATATGGGTGGTGTGTGTCTATTCAAACAGCTCAAAAGTTTGGCGAAAACTTGCAATTTATTTACCTTACCTATATATCATCTCTTACAAATCTTCTAACGTTTACATAGCACTGCTTTGTATTTTTAAGATAAGAGAAATTTCGCAGATCGTGGTCCGGAAATGTTTGTTTTTTGTAATAATATCGTTATGATGTTATAATAACCCGTTTTAAAATATATATATATAAATGTTATCAAGTTTTCTAGAAATTTATACGACTCTGTTGGGTGGTAAACAGAATTTTTTTGATTTTTAAATAGCATTTTTTTTTTATTATTACTATTGCTACTTGTTTTAAAACAATAACAACACGTGGAAAACAAATTGCCGTAAACTATTAAAAAACACAAAAGGTAGAGTTACCAGAAAATCAATTTGAAACTGAAAGTTGAAGTATATTTTTACATTTAACACAGAACTTTAATTAGTTTCTCCGTAGAAATGATCGGAGAGTAGAAGCTTTTTTTTTTTTTTTTATTTATCTCTTTTTTTTTAAGAATATATTTTCTGAAAAAATCTAAATGTAAAATTTCTACTTTTATTTAATGTTTTTGTACAATCAAGCGGAATGTCTCATTGGTTGTTGATCTGCAGCAAGAAGAAATGAAGTTAAAGCTTCAAGCAAACAGAACAGATCGACCAAATGTTGGCAGACGGCCAAACTTGCATGCCAGGTAATTTCCATGTCTTTCTTGCTCCACTATTCTAAAGCAACGTTTCCCCTTCAAGGCAGGTTTGTTTTGTTCAGTTTTTCCCTCCTCCTCCTCCTCTTCTTCTTCTTCCCTCATCTATGGTTGACTATTTCGTCTTTAACTCTGTCTACAAAAGTACTTTTATAACTACCTTCCCGGAATAGTTTCCTACTGTTTTTTTCTGCTTGGAAAAATCATCAAAACTTTTGCCTCTGTCGCCTTCACTAAAAACTCTCTGCAGTCCCACTAAAAAATAAGGGAAGAGAAGAAGAAGAAGAAAAAAAAAATATATATATATATATATATATTCCTTCCTCCTATAAGTGGAGAATAATAAATATGGTTTTATTTGAAGCGTAATCTTCCTCGCCTTTCCAAAATTATATGAACGATAAATTTATTTTATTTATCATAACCATTCTTATTACCAGTAATCACATACAATGAATGTCAACCGAGAAATTTACGATAATTCGACTACCGAGTTAACTCAAATAACTAAATGTTTCGATAAAATAACCTTTTTTATTATTATTATTATTATTATTATCATCATCATCATCATTACCAAGAAGGAAGGAAAAAAATATATATATCATTTAATTAGAATTAAGCCAATAAATTCAATTGTTTTATACCGAATAACATACTTTTCTAGATGTTTTCGTGATGAGTTTTTCGCGTATCTTCATCGAAATACAATCATTTATATTTAAGTCTTGGGTAATGGCTTTATTTACATAATGATCGAGTCTTTTATGTGGCCGATTCTCTCTCTCTCTTGTTTGCAATTAATTCTTGATTAATAGAGCTCTGGGAAGAATCGAATTTTCCTCTTTTATCTTTTATTTTTTCACTCCACTTCTATTTTCTCAAATAATAATAATAATAATAATAGTTCAAGGACGTTTTAAAGATAACCAAAAAAAAAAAAAAAAAACGCAAATTAACATG